>WMED01026490.1:0-10801 GCA_019650415.1 Pipa parva
GCTATATAAATAATTACTTTAAACTACATAAACCCCAACTAGTAGGGGTCCCTGGGACCCCCACACCTCCCCCCAACATCACCCCCTCACATAGCTCTAGGCTGTGTGAGGGGATTGCTAATTTCTGTAAGGGGCTTCCTATCCCCTGCTCCATTGTGTCCCTGTGGGGTAGGGGGGCCTATAGAAATAAAAAAATGATGTCCCTGGGATCCCTGTTCCTCCAGCCTTCCCCCAGCATTAGGCGGGTGGGAATCAGTACCCCCTGTGTAGGGAATCTTAGCGCTGTAGAAATAGCAGGTATTACTGCAGCGATCGCACATAGGCATTGCTTCTGATTCTTTGATAGCTTAGAGGTGGGTACCTAAAAGGTCAGGCAAATGTCAGAAGTATAACAGAGTGTATGTGCGAGAATTCAGAGGCTGGAGCTCAGGAAAGGTAACTTGTGCGCAGGCGTTACATTACACATTAGGTAAAAATGTCCGGAGGAGGGTACAGTGGTATGGAAATTGGGCTGGTACAAGTCAAACACATATTTCCTGGTGTGGGAGTTTTTAAATGCTGCTTGTTATAGTATCCTTCACATCAAACAACTACTGGCGAGAATCATTTCTCACTAAGGTATAGTACTGCATATGTAAAGATGTAATCTGACTATAGTTTTCTTTTAAGTTTGCAGGCTTTAATGTCCCTTTAATAAAAAAATAATTAATATTTCATTTAAACTTATCTTAAAATACCTTACATCATTTCTATTTTCATAGATAAAATAGATTATGATTGTGTTCAAATACCTTAATATTTATGACTATATTATTTATATCTTCCAGCTGTCTCCAGAGACTGGGCCAAGGCAAGGAGGAACCCGGCTAACCATCACGGGTGAAAATCTGGGCTTGAGGTTTGAGGACATCCGAGTGGGAGTCAGGGTTGGGCATGTCATGTGTGTCCCAATCGAGAGCGAGTATATCAGCGCTGAGCAGTAAGTTTTGTGTGCTTATTCTTGTATGATCAGTAGCCTTATCTTTCATCTGATCACTTAGGCTCTATAGGAAAGTTTGGATCAAACCTTGCCTGTGCCAGAATAATTTATTTTTCTAGCATAAAAAGATAAATCTTTATTTATCTCTTAAGATGTTTATACTTTGCACTTGCTATTCACTCTGTCATCTTTATATATTGCCTTTGCATTGCTACATCCAGCATTTGAGTGCTGAATTTCTAGAAGACTTGGAACCAAATGAAAACCAGCATCCTGCATTTTTCCTTATGTGCTTCATTCTTTCTTAAAGATGTGTTAACTTTTTGTCCACTAGCAGTCATTATTTCATCGCTGACCAGTGGTTTGGCTTTACTAGAACACATTTTCTTTTCTCTAGGATTGTCTGTGAGATTGGAGATGCCAGTAAAGTACGAATCTCTGAGGCACAAGTGGAGGTTTGCGTAAAAGACTGCTCTCAGGATTACCGGGCTATTTCCCCAAAGTCTTTCAGTTTTGTCGTAAGTTGCAATCCCTTTTATTTTTGTAAATCTGTCCATTCATTTCTTGCCTATTGTTCTTAAAAAAAAACAGGCACAAAAGTTTCTAAATTGTACCTTGATAGTTTAGCAGTTAAGCAGTATTGAACATGCCTTAAACCAGTGGTTCTCAACCGGGGTCGCGAGGCCATCCCACTGGGGTCGAGAACCGCTCCAGCACCCGTAAGTGCCTGCAGGAACCCTTCTTATAAGGGTTCCTGCGGGGTGACGTCGGCCGAAAACGTCACCACGTGACGCGCGACGTGATGACGTTTCGGCTGAAATGTCACCACGTGACGCGCGACGTGATGATGTTTCGGCCGAAACGTCATCACGTGCGGCGCGGTGACGTCAGCGCCGGGGGTCGCCGGACTGAAAAGGTTGAGAACCGCTGCCTTAAACACATTTATAGTTACTATATCTTCAATCTGTGCATTAAAAATACTAAATTATGTCTATAAAATATAATGTTTAGGCATTAGGTTGCAAAACCTGGGTGTTTAGGTACACTTTCCTTTCTGAATATATATTATCTAAAGCACCATAGAAAACAATGGGACTGGTTGAACATGGCTGATATCAGTAAAGATAAGAACAGACAGAAAGTAATACAATTTATGAATGCAACTTCAAAAACATATTTTTACATGTGCTGTGTTTGACAACTTATATGCCTGTCCAAGTGGGATTTTATTTATTAATTTTATTTTTTTTTGTTTTACTGATCCCTTAAATGGGAAGTTTCAGTTCGGCAAAAAAATTAAAAAAAAATTAAATGTAACAAAACACCAGTATAATGGCCACTCCAGAAAAATTTAAGTACAAGTACACATTTTTGTATCAACTAATAGTACTTTTCTCTATATCTTTATTGAAACCAAAAAGATCATGATTTCAGTAATTATAGGGATCCATTTCAAGTTAGCCCTATTACATTATATACAGTAGTTATAATGCCCAGGGTACTTTTATTATAGGCTTTCAGGGGAATTAATTAACAGGGGCAATTTTTCTAGAGGTCTAGAAAGCAACCAAACAGCTGTTAGCATTCACTACTACAGGGAAATGTATTATGAAAGATGAATTCTGATTGGCTGTTTTGGGTTGCTAGACCTTTGTAAACCATAGCTCCTGTTGATGAATAAACCCCTTTATCTTCAAGGATACATGTCAGTATTTAAAGCTGAGGCAATTCTGCTTTCCAGATCCCTTCCTTTAACCGTGTGACTCCTCCTCGTGGTCCTCTGTCAGGAGGCACTTGGATATCCATAGAAGGAAACAATCTGAATGCTGGCAGTAATGTTTCAGTGGACATTGGAGGACATCCTTGCATCTTCTCATGGTAATAACGATCTCTGCTCATGCCTAATGATGCATGTTCACTGTACTGAACGAGTCCATTGGTGTGAACATATTTTTTCTCTGTTATGATTAAAAAGAAGTCACTAATGTGACACGGTATTTAAGCACTCAAGTCAGAGGTGCCAAAAACCAACTCACCCCAGTATGATACATTATCCCGGCAGTGGCCACTCACATTCATTATGGCGGCTGGATCTATTTGTGTGCCCCTTCTTTGACTGTTTGTAGATGCTACAGCTTGGAGTGCTCAAAATGAATGGTTGACATCACTGGTTTAAGCAGTTTGAATTATAGAAAAGCACCACTGATTTGCAAGCGCTGACTCACTCTTCTGCCATTATGTTATAATATCTGGCAGATCTTGGGTTAAGCACCCGAGCATTGCCCCCCGAGAGTCTTTCATCCCTCCGATTAACAGGCTTGCTTTCCTTCTCCCGGCGCCTGCCTTCCATAGGATTTTGAGTGCATAATTTCTAGATTACGAATGATAATAGAGCGGGTCTTTAAATATTTTCCTGTGGTAATTGCTGGTTATCAGTGCTAATAGCTGCTGTTTGCAGGGTGAGTGTGTGATACAGAGTGCTGCTTCAGTGCAGACATTTTTTTCTTTCCCGCTGTTATTTTATCCAGTTGCTTAATAGATAGAACTACCTGACATTGGATACACTGATGGTGCCTGCTCACTTTGACTGTGGGCTCTAATTGTGTACTGTATATACATAGATCCCCGGGTTTATGTCTGCCATATTCCTATCATCATTGATCTGTTTTCCCATCTTATTCTTTTGAATTTTGTTTGATAAGTAGGGTACTTACTTGGTGCAGCAGCAACCAATCAGCAGTATCAATGACATAGGGAGATTAGAATAATGAAAGACAGCCACTAATTGGTTGCTGTAAACTATTACCCTTGTTAATGAATTCCCCTGAAAGGGTTCTCCATCTAATAATAATAAAAATAATAATTTGCCTGCTGTAGACCTTCCTAAAAGTGTCAAGTTGGGGTTGTGAAGCCTTGTGATTCATGTCTGTGTAAAGTGCATACCACTATTACCTATCTTTAGGAGGAATTGTTCACATCACATCTGTTTCTTCCCCCATACGCATCTTCAGACATATTTTATTGTATGTTTTTACCCATCACAAATGCATTCAGATTTATTGTGCACCTCCACCAGTGACATGAGTGCTTTAAACTGCTGTACAACTCCCCCTCCCACCTTGGTTGGACAAGTAGACGGGCAGGTGGAAGGGGGTGCAAGGGCATATAGGCCAAGGCAATTACACCAGGTAGGTAGAAGAAACTTCCAGCGTATTTTTTTGTTCCATGAAATGACGGTCAGAGATATGTAATGCAGGTTTTATTATTTAAAGGTCGGTGAGAAAATTATTCCGTCTGATTTAGCCTTTGTTTTTATTCTAAAATTCCAGGAGAACTTCAAAAGAGATCCGCTGTAAGACACCACAAGGGCTGAACCCAGGTAAAGCAGAAATACAAATCCACATCAATCGGGCAACTCTATACAACTCTGAAGTGCACTACAATTACACGGAAGATCCTACTGTGCAAAAGATAGAACCAGAGTGGAGTATCGCCAGGTAAAAACCCTATGTAATCCCGCTTGTTCTGGGGAGCGGAAGCAATTTTCCCCCCAAGTACCATATTACTATAAATATTTTGGTGTATTTTGTTTATTACTCTTCTTTGAAACTGCTTCCTACATTCATAGTGCTACTAATGCATCTCTTTCCAATCTATTGTCGTGTTTTTTGGAATGTGCTTCCTACATTTTCTGTTTTTTGGGGTTTTTTTTAGATCTGTAAAATTAAATAGTTACTGGAAAGTATATATATTTGATTTGCTTTTTGAAAAAAATTCTGAAAGATCTGTTGAAAGTTTTTTAAAGAATACATTATTTTCACTTTCTGGAAAAGTGATAACTTAAGCTAAGGAAATATACCCATCCACAAAGATTTGATTATAGACTAATAATTGTAATGTTACTGATGCTAATGCTAAAATCCCAGATAAACTGAACTTCACTATATCGGCCCCAAAGTACAGTATTCAGAGCTGGGCCTTTTGAGACAAATGGTAATTGTGCTTTCCAGCTGCCTCATAATATGTATATGTATGTATAATTTTATTTATAAAGCGCCACAAATTTACATAGCGCAGTACAGTTCATCAATACAAATATATTACAGACATGGGAAAAGTGCATTAAACAGCACAAATTTAATATCACAAGGATACTTCACTTTAAGTGCTAGGTTGTAGTTGACACGAGATTGGAGCTCCCTACCCCATAGAGCTTACAGTTTAAATGGGAACAAGACTTACATACACAGATAGAAGGGTAATAAGAGCTGTAACAATCTGGTGAAACATAAATACGTAAATAAATACAAATATTAAGCATTAATGGCTAATTAAGGATGAAATAAAATATACATAAATATCAGTGCTAATGCTACAAAAGTGTGAAGTTGGATAAAAATCCAGATAAAGGTCTAGCGCCTAAACACTTAAATCTACTAATTTAAATTAATAACAGTGTTAAAAAGATATTAAGACATCAGTTTGTTAACTAGCAGTAATGAAATAATTCTGTTAAGAGTCCAATAAAGTCCCAAAAAGTTTGTAATTCAATGATGAATGAATAACCTGTTAGGATTAAGTAGAACACTTTCTGCAAGCAATCCTCTATGGCAAGTCTGCTCTATTGCCTTGGAAATACTGGATGAAAAAGATGATCGTGTGATACGGATGGAGGGTGTGCTGAAAGTGTTGATGAAACCAAAAAAAGAAAAATAGAAATCTAGCGTAATACTGTTTGTTTAATCGTGTGTGACGATGTGTGAAAAAAAAAACATAAACAAAAAAAACACACTAATGTGTTGATCAAGTGTGTTATAAAATTTAATAACACAGTGCTGGATATAGTGAGGTGTTCCAAAGTGCCACTGACACACAATATTAACATACACTACTGTGCAACTGGTTATTATCAGTAACTTGTGCTGCAGTATAGCAGAAAGAGATGGAGAGGGGGGGAGGAATTTCCCTAACTCCCCTTTGTGGAAACACTCACCAGATATTAACTGGGATATGGGCAATTGTAATCACAATAGGAACTGGGTGTCCAATTTCTTCAGCATGTATCTCAAAGAAAAGGGAAAACCATGTAGTGATCCAGATAAAAATAAAACAATTTATTATGTAGTAACTTACAGTATAGGATAAATTCTCAAGCGCTTGGATATGAAAGTCTCTCTATGGTGGACTGGCAGCTTCTCAATGCGTTTCACCGATTTTCTCGGCTTCTTCAGGAGTTTGGACTGCATTTCTACACTTGATCAACACATTAGTGTTTTTTTTTTTTGTTTGTTTTTTTTCACACATTGTCACACACGATTAAACAAACAGTATTACGCTAGATTTCTATTTTTCTTTTTTGGTTTCATCAACACTTTCAGCGCACCCTCCATCCGTATCACACGATCATCTTTTTAATGCTACAAAAGGTAGGATTTCAGTTTGGTTTTAAAAGTGCAAAGGTAATGTTCCTGGTGAGGATAAAGGGGTATAGAATTCCAGATGGAGATGGGGGAGGATCAAAGAGAGAAAATGGTTTAAAATGAAAAAGGGCAGTATTGGTTTGTGGCATCCAAAGCTTGTTGATTTGGGAGGAGCGCAGTTGACATTGAGGAATGTACAAGCGTATGAGTAAGGAAATGTAGGGAGGGGCAACAGAGTGAAATGCCTTAAATGTCAAAAGGAGAACACTGTAAGTGATTAGTTTGCTTGAGGGGAGCCAAGGAGCAGAGAGAGATTGGGAGAAAGGCTGTCCCCTCTGGGGAGAGAGGGTGAGAATTCTGGCAGCAGAATTTAGAATAGACTGGAGTGGGGAAAGGTAGGAAGCGGAAAGGCCAGATAGAAAAACATTGCAGTAGTCTAGTTGGGATAGGATGAGAGCATGCATATGAGAGTGTTGGTGCTGATTTTTTTTTTCTTTTTTATTATTGATTTACATTATTTAGACATTATTTTTTCATATTCTAAGTTTGTGTGCTCACTGCACTCCAACTCTGTTAAAAAAAAAAAAAAACTGATCTGTTTATCCTGTGTTATTAGCGGGGGAACCCCTCTCATAGTGACTGGGATGAATTTGGCAACTATAAAAGAACCAAGAATAAGGTCTAAATATGGAGATGTGGAGAAGGAGAATGTAAGTATCACACAATACAAGGGTAGCCATGATTGCAGAGGTGGTTAAAACTTACTCTAGTTAATGTTTCCTGATACAGTGCTTCTTAGGACTTTGTGTTAAGTGGAACTTAACTGTAAGTTTGAAAGCTAGAGGTTAATAATATTGCTTGTGTGTTTAGAAGCTGTTGCAGTAATGAAATAATGAATTGGCATGTTGTATTACACGAGTCTAATTTATACCAAATGAACATATCACTTATTAATAAAACATGCCTCTGATGTGAAAGGGTCCAGTGATGTTATAACATCATGAGTTTATTGTGCTGCCACTGTGTGTTTTGTCACAGTATTAAGATTACTCTGGTAGCATGCAGATTCAACTTCCAATATTCACATGCACTGTTCGCTACTGCCAATCTCAAACAAGCAGAATTCCACCTGATGATTGCAGTCCAGTCAAAAACATTTCTACTAATTGTCATTTTATATACAGTATATATATATGCTTAATTACTGCTACCTTTGTGCCCATGGATAGGTAAATGGTCAGAACTAATGTTTATTTTAAATAATTACTGTTTTCTTAATACAGAGAGGGCATACTGTGACTGCTTGTCTGAGCTATTAAAGAGGTAAAGCTTGGATGTTGTGCAGATCCAGGCTTTCCTTCAATCCTGGCCTGAATCTTAACAGTAATATATGACACAGTCGTATAAAAAGCTAAATAAAATGTGACTCTTATTTCAGATCTCCATTTTGAAGCCCTTCTGGTGCAGAAAGAGTTCACAAGTAAATTAGTAACCAGTATTTAAATGCAGGTTATGCTTAGAAGTCGGTGGCTTTTGTTAGTGGTTAAAACCAAGCTGGAGACGTGTTACTATGATTAAGTGCCAGCTGGCACGAAACGTGTTTGTTTGTTTGTTTTTACTCCTACTGGATTTTAACGTTATGGAATAAAGTTCATCTGTTTTATCTACACATCGGTGTACTGAGGATTTCCTTTTTTTCTGTTTGGCTTTTGGGTCCCATTTTCCTCTGAGCACCTGAGTTTACATTGGGACATTTGTTTCCCTTTACTTGCTTGGGGTTGAGCGGCCTCTCTTTTTTTCTTTGGAGACATGTATTGTTCAAAAGATATTGTCCAGTAATACAGGAATCTTTGTTTAGCCTTTGACCTCTAAATTAGTCAAATGAGTTAACAGTTTAAAACATTAAAAATACCATCTTTTGTTTTTTACTTTTTTTTTTAAATCTTTTTAGAATTGCACAGTTTTCAATGACACCACCATGGTTTGCCTGGCACCTTCTATCGAAAATCCCTTGAGGAGCCCATCTGAAAATGGCGACCGCCCTGATGAAATAGGCTTCATCATGGACAATGTTCAAGCCCTCCTGATTGTGAACACCACTAGTTTTCTGTATTACCCTGATCCGGTGTTTGAGCCATTGAGCGCATCAGGAAACCTTGAGTTGAAGCCTAGCTCTCCACTTATAATCAAGGTTAGTAAGGGTTTGCCATATATTAATAAAGGAACCCAGTATTTACATTTTTTGGAGATGTATTACTCCCAGTTAGACCAGCAGTACCTTGTACTGCAGCAATAATACTGATCTCTGCATCTTTATCCATCTTTTTCTGCAGGGTCGGAATCTGATTCCAGCAGCACCTGGGAACTTCAGGCTTAATTACACAGTATTAATTGGTGATACCCCATGTGCACTTACTGTTTCAGAGACCCAGCTGTTGTGCGAATCCCCAAACCTTACTGGACAACACAAAGTGACGGTGAGTCCACTGAAGTCCAATGCAAAGAATACTTAAAAGGATAGCAACACCAAAAAATATAAATTACCCAGATACCATTACGATTATTACATATATAAACTGTGCTTCGATAAATTCTAAATGGTGGTTAAAAAAGCATGTTTTTTTTAACTTTTAAATTAGGCTTTCTGGGGCAATGGTAACTATTATCTAAAGCTCTAAAGAAAACAATAGACTGGAATGCTTTGCTGTGTTTAATTTATTTTGTGTTAACTTTTCTCACATAAAACATCTAATGTTAAGTCCCCACTGCATGTGTATTTCACAAACAGCAAATGTGAAAAAAAACCCATAGATCCCCCATCCATTCATCTACATCACTGCCGGTGGACACTTCAGTTTTTCTCAACACAAGCTTTGTTGCCAGAAAGTGCCGTGCAGTTAAATGAATGATACAAGTGGCAGAGTGCATATTGAGGCCTTAGCCCAAGGGCAATGCCTCACTGGGTGTTTTGCCACAAACATTTTTTCCACCTAAAGATGTATTTTCTCACTGTAGAAAGTCTGGTGACTGCAGAGATAGTGGTCACTGGCAATAGCTCCAATAAGTCATTGGGGGTTTTGTAGTGTCAAATTAAACATAAACATGGATCCCATTGGTCTTTATGATGACAGTGTTAAACCCCCACAGGATAAAATTCATTGTAACATTTTCCAGTTATTTTCAGTACAAGCTAGTTCTGGTGCAACTCCCCATTTCTGGTTTACCATTTGTATGTATCACGCCCATTTCGTATATGTATTGTTAATACTAAACCCTATGTTTTCTACCTCAGATTAAAGCTGGAGGGTTTGAGTATTCCCCAGGTACCCTGCAGATTTACTCAGACAGTTTGTTGACTTTGCCTGCCATTATTGGAATTGGTGGAGGAGGGGGCTTGCTCTTGCTCATTATCATCATAGTTCTGATTGCCTACAAGAGAAAATCACGGGATGCGGACCGTACCTTGAAGCGTCTGCAGCTGCAGATGGACAACCTAGAGTCCCGTGTAGCGCTGGAGTGCAAAGAAGGTAAATTGGTGAACAAATATATCACTTGATCCTTGCTGACATTTTGGATTTACAGTAATCCTACTGCATAATATATCAAGAAAATTGTATTAGAATTTCTTATCTTGTCATGGTAGGGGGGGTTGGAGCCCACTGTAAGGGAAAAGGTAAGGGCATTACAAATGTTGCTTTGAACAGAATATTAGAGCAGAACTTTGAAACACCCTTAAAAAAAAAAGTTGCCTAATTTTTGGTAACTGGGGATAACCTTAAAGGGATAGAAAAAATGGCTGCTCTATCCCAACTGCAAGTCAATCACCTGCCCAGTAATGGAAAGTCAGGATCAGGGTGCTCCGGAGTTGGGTGTTCCAAGTCCAAAAAAAACAACGGCAGGAATGAAGGTATCTCCGGCACTCCAGTGTAAAAAATACAAGTTCATTAAGTAAAGTTAAAAATCCATGTAACAAGACAAAATAAAATAAAATCAAGCGAAGGCAGCACCCCTTACGCGTTTCGCGCCTCCCAGCTTATTCATAGTGTCAACCTTAACCTTAAAGGGAACTATATGGTTCAGTGGTCATTACCAAATTACATTTGTCCTAAATAATAATTGAAATGTATACTTCATAAAAATGATTAACCGCTGACTTGTTATAAAGCAGGAGGAAACATACGCCTAACCAGCATTCCCCTCCCCCACTCTGTGCTGCATAGTGGGAAACTATCGCTATACACAGCACGTATTGGAGAGGATCAAACAGGCAACAAAATAACATTTTTTTTGACCATTCCTTTTCATTTGTACTTTTAGAACAACAAGCCATATATTATAGAATGAGCAATAGAGTTAAGGTTTGCTCAATCCCTCACTGCGGCAAAAAAGTAAACATAGAAAT
>WMED01026491.1:0-10801 GCA_019650415.1 Pipa parva
TGGGGGAAAGCAGTGAACTGGCCCCCTGTGTAAAAAGTGTGTACTAGAGAGATAGAGAGATTAAAATGAGTTTAGGAGGATTAGAATCAATAATTGATATAGAGAGATCCACAGAATGGCTGCTATAAGTTATGTCCTACATGACTTTACCTTTAAGTTACTCTCATAAACAGAAACATTAGATTTGCAGTATGGATTGATTTGTTTATGTTTGTAACATACAAACACATGATAAACAAGTAATTAAGAGCTAGGGATAACTCCTACAATTTAGTTACCCTACACACTGTTCCCTAGCCCAGGGGACAGCTAACTTTGAAGAGGAGAGAGACATTTTGCTCTCTCCTCCACCGGTGAAACATTTTTTTGAGCCACAAAGGGGGAGGAACGTACGCTCCCGATCACATGACCTGCTGACTTCCAAATAGAAGAAGCATCAGAGGTCATGGGCAGGGCTAGGGAGATGCATTCTGAGCGACATCAAGGTGGCTTAAGAGCCACATGTGGCCCTAGCCCATCCAGCAGAGTGTGGGTTGTATTGTCGATCTTAGAGAGAATTTATTGTAAAAGTATAAAATGCACCTTGTCCGTGAGCTTAAGACAAGGGTCAGTATTCAGGAATCGCTTGATAGCCCGATCATCTACAAGAAACATTTTAATTAATGTTATGTCCTTTCTGTATATATATATATATTAATTATCTGCACTACTTATGTACACTTAAACCACTGTACACTGTGTACATACAATCATTCAGTTCTAGTTTCTTGTTCCCAGCAATGCCTTACATACTGCTGTCAGACCCATCCAGAATACCCAGAACTATTAAATTCACTGGGAAAATCTACTACACTAATACTGAAGGAAATGGCAGATAGACTGGAGACCATTCTGAGCAATGAACTAATACCATTCATCCAAATATTCATTCAGTTACATATATTTTATGCAGAAAATCAGGTCATTCATTACGCATCTAAAAAGAAATCTATCTGTAATATTAATTATACAGGGACAATATCATACCCAGAAGAAGGTGGTAAAATTCCTTGATGTAGGCACAAACTGCAGGGAAAAAATGATAGTAAAAAAAAAAAAAAAGAGTTAAATGTTATTTTGTGGTTATGGTTAAGTTGGGATGGTCAATAGATGGCAGCCATTTAGCATGCACTCATTATAAAACTAGGACTGGGCACTGCTGGAATGGAATGTCGCAATCTTAAAATTAAAAAATGACCTTATAATGGGGAAATTGTAGCGGATTTATTATGGGAATCCGCTGTTTGCGAATTCACACCTTAGTGAATAACCCCCCTTTCTTTATATCTAAGCTTTTGTTAGTGCTGATCTACTGTTCTGAGCTCAAACTGAGGCTTCTTACTCATTTAGTTGTGCAGATCTAAAATTGCCTTTATTTTGAGGATAATGAATTATGATATGGAAATAATGATCATGCATGAGGCGCCAAGTTAACGTGAATGATGAAAAATGTTTGTAAATATGCATTACTCTATGAGAGATTGTGGAATTAGAAATCACATAAGAATTTTATTTTCTTTTTGTTCATTGAAAAAACATAATATTATTTAACATAATAACCTACAACTGATATGTAATCCGTGGCCATAGAATTACCAGTAATCAGGCCTACTGGCTTCCCCAATATGTCTCCCCATACAAGATCTATTGTCATTTTTTATTTTAATTTATTATACATCATTTTATGCAGTTTTAATTGTATAGCAAATGCCATCATGGCATTCTTGCCCTATTCAAACTACAGCGAATTTCTTTGAACAGTGATCTTCAATCTGAGAATGTATAATAAAATATAGCGCAGTATACTATATTTATGCAGTGCTTTACAGAGATTCAACATTCACTTCAGTCCCAGCCCCATGGAGCTTACAATCTAGTTTTTCCCTATTCAGTCACACACACAGATGTATGTTTTTGAAGTGTGGGAGGAAGCCCACGCAGGTGCAGGGAGAACATACAAACTCCATGCAGATGAAGTCTAGGGTGGTCGCATGTTTGTAGTATCTCTCAGCTTTTCTCATCTTTTATAAATGCAGCCAATATCCTTGTTTGCCACTCTAGACCCAGTGTCAACAAATTTTTCCTATGGAAAATGTACAGTAATTCAACAAACAGAGACCTCAATAGCCAGCAAAACCAGCAAAGGTATCCAAAACAGCCAAAACAACCATTAACAGAGTATCCAAATAGCCAATACCAGCAGCACAGTATTACAAAACATACAAGATCAGAACCATACTCTGTACGTTGTCTTGGGGTGACTTTTAACTCTGCTCTTTCCTTCTCTAATCACATCTCTTCCACTGCTAAAACCTGTCAATTTTTTCTTTGCAACATTGCCAAGATCCGCCCCTTTTTCTCTCGCTCTACTTCTAACACCCTCATACATGCTCTCATCCTGTTCAGCTTGGACTACTGCAGTGTTCTTCTATCTGGCCTTCCAGCTTCCCAGCTCTCCCCGCTCCAGTCTATTCTCAATTCTACTGCCAGAATTGTCTCCCTCTCTCCTTGGAATGGACAGCCTCTCTCCCAATCTCTCTCTGCTCCTTGGCTTCCTGTAAGCAAACAAATCATGTACAGTGTTCTCCTTTTGACATTCAAGGTACTTCACTCTGTTGCCCCCCCCCCCCCACACACACACACATTTCCTCTCTCATATGTCCATACATTCCTCATCGTCAACTGTTCTCCTCCCAAAGCAACCTGCTTTGCATGCCACACACCAATATTGCCCTTTCTCAAATCATTTTTTCTCTTTGCCCCTCACATCTGGAATTCTATACCCCTGTGTATGTTAGTCTTCCTCCCATTTAGACTGTAAGCTCTATGGGGCAGGGACCTCCAAACTCTTGTGTCAACCTTAACATAGCACTTAAAGTGATGTATCCTTGTGATCTTATACTGTATTGTTTAATGTAATTTCCCATGTCTGTTTTTTATTTTTATTCTAAATTGTACAGCGCTGCATGGTTGTGGTGCTTTATGAATAAAATTATACATACATATAAACCAGCATCAAACACTATAAACAGACAAAAAAACTGCAATGCAGTATAGTATAGCTCAAACCAGCATTGTACAAAAAGAGTGCAAGTAACATCAACATTAAATATTAAAATATAGAAATAAAACCAACTGGCAAAGATTATTTCGAGCCCATGCCTTGTGCAGGGCAGGGGTATGGAGCACAAACGACTTCTGCACATCACTCAATCTTGAGTGTGTGGCACTGTCCTTTCTGCCTACCATAATTATTACTGTAATGCATATTATACAGAAAACTGAAATGTCTTCTGTTGCATACATACACCAGAGTGAGCACCAGGGTAAAACAACCAAGATACCCACCGTGGGCCAGGTAATAGCTGCCTCCCCTGAACCTATAGTATGTATGCCCCATGATAGTCCATATTTACTAAGATTCGATGTAGACTTGATCCTTCAGGACTTCCTTAAGTCAGGTGGCTTATAAACTGCAATGGGACAGTACTATAGCATAAACACAATACATAGCATCCCTCCCAGAAATGCCAAAATGGGTGGTGGGGGGGGGGGGGACATATACTAGAGACATAAACATAAGTGGTAAATACATTCTAGGAAAAGTAAAATCAGCATTCAAAAAACAGCAGCATATTTGATTCTGTGGGACCAAAAATGATCTAAGCTTATATTATAACCTAATGTTTTGTGTCTCTGTTTATGTTTTTACTGTACAGTAGATCATGGGGTGGTTTAAGAATCAATCTGTTTGTATTCCCACTGACAGGTATATAAATAAAGGCTGGTTTCATTTAGAATTTAACATAGAAAGTACATGGGCATCTTAAGAACACAGTCATCACAAGTTTTTTAAGTAAACACATACTGTAGCACATGCTGAGATTGACAAACTATGAGTGCCTGTTTATGGTAACATAATGTTATCTTTGTATATTGCATTCACCTTGTATCTCTTAATTCATGGCAAAAAAAGCAAGGCTTTCACCACCTCAATGTCAGCATGATCTCAAGATGATATGAGCACCTTGATTAAATGTGAAGTCATAAATCTGTTTAACACTGCACTCAGCATACATTAGTCTGTACAGTCTCCTTATACATTGGCAGCTGTAAACATTACATTTTATTAAAAGAGAGTCGCTAAATGGAGTTTTTTTTTTTTCTTAGTGTCAAGGGAACATAAAAAATGGACAACTTTCCAAAAATAGAAGCCTTGGCATTCATTCTCACTTCTCATAATGAAACATCTATTCAGTTTAAGGAGAGTAGGGATGCTGAGATTTCTCTTCATAACATGTTACTTTTCTGCAAAACTATTTTTTTCTTTATTGAGATTTTCAAACTTTTTTCAAATTACATTTAATCATACGTAATTACTTAAAATAACTGTCTGAAATTACAAACTGTTCTGACTGCTGGCTATTTAGAATGTACCATTATTTTATATATATATATAGGTATATATGAGAGAGAGAATACTGGACACCTTTTTGTCATTTATTAGGGTATTAAAAGTATTAAAAGGGACCAAGGAGGTCCATGACCAAATAAAACACAAGGCTGCAGGCCATGTCCTGTACTTTTCTATAGGGCTTTGAAGGTAAAGTTGGTTTTCAAAATCTTCAGAAACTACAGAAGGGGGTGATATTATCCTTTAGAACAGTGATGCCCAACCTACAGCCCGCGGGCCAAATCCAGCCCTTGACACAGTGCTATCCGGCCCGCAGCCCAAATTCTGAAATCCAAAATGTTGCGTATAAGTGTTAATTCGCCAACGAGAGACAGTTGCAATACACTGTTACTGTCGCAGTTGCATCTTTATAATGAGAACATTGTCGCGAGTTTACTATGGAAAATTGTCGCAGCTGTTACTTTAAAATTTGTCACGACTTTGAAGCGGCCCGCAGGCCATTGTGTGTCGCAATGTTATATGGTCCCCAGGCCAAAAAAGGTTGGGCATCACTGCTTTAGAATATAAAAAACTTTTTTAGAAGGACATAAAATACATATACTCCTTGAAACATATTTTTCCACTTGGTGAGCACTATTATTGCTAAAAGAGTTTTTGTCTAGTTTCAGCTCTTGCTGGTGCCATTTTATCACACAAAATTCAGCTTGTTCACAAAGTGGCTGACAAAAGAACCAATTGGCGCTCACTGGTTCTTTTGTTTTATTTCACATCTTATTGTAAGGTTACCTCAGTCAAGTTCATTCATAGGTGTAAGAGTATTGAGGCATGAATGTAGCGACACCAAGAAAGAAATGTTGCCTCCATTGTGCTGATCATGTCGTGTGCTTGAATAAATGCCATATTGAGAATGCCAAATTATCAGTGAACAGGTGCCATACTGTGAATGACATGTCAGTGGATATTGGTAGGTGAGGTGATAGAACAGATGGATGCCCGATGAAAGGACGATGAATGCATTGTCAAGTCCCTAGCCATTTTAGCAACATTAGAAATAGCTTAGTCTTAATGTTAGAAAGTAAACAATGTTATCTGTGATTTAACCAAGCCTAACATAAAGTTTCTATACAATCTATTCAGTTCTGTCACTTACCACCAAAAATGGGTATTCAAAACACAAAAGTCCATTGTTGGAGACCACATCCTCTTAGAGCATTGCTAGGTTTGACCCTATTACAAACACTACACATAATATATAGTTTATTTACAATATTCCTTTTTGTATACACTACAACTAAACTTACTTTTTTAGGGATGTCCACTAGTTACTGTGTGTAATATTTAAGATACCAACCAGTTATTAGCTGGCCTTGAGTTATATATTTACCCTGAATTGACCTCTGCTTGTTCTTAACTTGACTCTTGCTGTTCCAGATTGCTGCCTGCTAAAACTTTGCTTGAGGCTCTGACCTCAACCTCGTTTAGACTGTGATATTTTGCTGCCTGCCTGTGTACCCTAGCCTGTGTGCCCAATAGCCAAGCGGTATAGGGTTACTAAATCATAGCAGGGAAAGCTAAATATTTAGTCACTTTTTGTTTTATTCCCATGAATTTACTCAAACTACTGCAATAGCTATATTCATTTTACTACTGCCCATTGCATAAAAGCTACTAATACCATGGTCCTCTATGAATCATTTACTCGCTGGAGTGTTGCAATGGCA
The DNA here is from genome assembly GCA_019650415.1 of Pipa parva. NCBI lineage: Eukaryota > Metazoa > Chordata > Amphibia > Anura > Pipidae > Pipa > Pipa parva. The sequence continues at coordinate 6,175 of WMED01026491.1, forward strand.
GTTGGAGGGTTGCAGTAGCAGTTAGAAGTGTGTTTTGGACATTTTCCAAAATAAGTAAGAACTGACTCATGTACACTGCAGTGAAGGTGTACCTCACATAATACATGTATAGTACAGACTATGTAAGTAAAGGGGGTGAAGGATAAGAAGGATTGTGAGTACCCCAGATGCAGACAGTTTGGACCACCTCTCTCTCTAGCATTCAACTGTTCTTGTGTGCATGTTCACACACGTGGTTCACATGTGTCAAGTTAGAGGTAAGCCCAGGGTAAATGAACTGAAGCACTTTTTGTGAAGTGAAGAAATTGTTGGCTTCCTTTGAGGAGAACTAAGGTTGAAAGACAAATGGATTACATGGCCTATAGTAGCCTAACAAACAACCTGAATGGTTATGTGATACACTATCCCCTTAGGGAAGGATTTAATAGTACTGGGATTGTGATAACTGTTTGCACACAGTATGTTATTACTATCTGTGGACTTCCTGTATAGATTAGTTTCAAGTTCACCATTTTTTAAAGAAATGGAAAAGTCCAAAAGATTCAGAGTGACTTGATTGAATTCATATGTAAACTTAATAGTAGAGTGTAATGTATTTTATATAGCATATAGGGTCTTACAAGAGCACAAAAATGTCTTCTACATAACAAAGGTTTTTTTAATTATATTTTTGTCTAGAAACATAATGATAGACAAATATGTTGGAGCCAGGGCCACCACCATTGACATACCCCTTCCTTGCCAATAGAATCTACCACTGAACCTGATGTAGTCCCTTTGTAATACATTAGACAGGCAATCTACAATACAATTTAACAGATGATGATCAATATTAGTTTTCAGCAAATCCATTTCAATATATTTAATTCTCTCCTAAAGGATGTGTATAGACTTACAGGGCCTCATTGACTAAAGTCCAAATAGTTGGTAGAGCATGCGAATTCGTGTCTGCTCTCCACTTCTCCATGTTCTCTTATTGACTAAACTCTAAAGTGGCAAATGCGCATCTAATTCAGGCGATTTCGATAGTTCCAATCTTATGGAGCACTTCACATCAGCTTGTGTACACATGCACAGGTAGTTTGCGTGTTTACCCAGAGGTGGAGTCTGTCGCAGTCCCGAATTTGACAAGGTGTAGTGTTCCGCATACACCCATTTGACTTTGCCACATCAGAGTGGCGAATTGGGGGGTTGATGACAGGGCTCCAATATGGCATAAGGCGACTATTCATTCAAAAATGACAATGGTGATTGCAACTAAATTAGTCTACTAATTAACATGAACTAGGAACAAGGTGACTTAGAAACAGATGCAGATTTCACTTATATACAGTTAGTGAGATATAGTGAGGATGATGTCACTGCACTTCACTGGGGGAATTCACATTACTCAGCATGACTTAACATCCTACTTTTATTCTACAGACTTTGCTACACTACGCATGTGACTGTGTTTGTAGCAGTTTGCCTGTTCAACAAATCTATCCACAACTTCATCAATAAAGATTTGCGAATTTGCAACTATTTTGGTGATGCAACTCGCATGATGGTAATACACTTCCTATGTGCACATCATCACCATGTGGCCCAGTATCAAGTGGCTCATGGACCAGCAGTGGTCCATGGCCCCACATTTGGGGATCCCTGTATTAGATAATATTAGGTCTAGTGGCGCCCCTTCATCCCTTTTTTTGGCTCCTGCATCAGTGAAGAATTATCTTTAGTTATTGACAAAAACCTGTTTCCTTTATGGGATCTACAGGTTTCAGTTTTCCAATGTATATCTGGGTAGTTGAAATCCCCCATTATTACTACCTCATTGTGTTTTGCTGCTTCATTTATTTGTCCGAATAGTAAATTTTCTATGGATTCTATTACATTTGGCATTCTTTCTTTGACATTGTGGCATATTGTAGAGAGTTTGCGCCCAACTTTGTACCCATAACCACCTATTAACAAATGTTAAGTAAAGGAACAGTGCATACTGGGTAGTGTGACCACCATAATTTAATGGTGTATATACCACAACATGTTTTGGGCTCAAAAGCACTTTTGAGCCTGAAACATGTTGTGGTATATGCACCATTAAAATGGTACTGCTCTCCTTAAGTGGATGGCCCAAAATAAAGAACAATATTCCTGAGTAATCAGGTGGCACTTGGTTTTACAAAATTACAAAATTGCAGTTCCACAGAGCAGTGTTGCATCAGGTTAAAGCTGTTTTCACCCTACATGTCAGTGACACCTGGTGTTAAGTCCTTTGTTTTGCTCAAGTCTGTATTGCATTCTGTTATATCCACATGCTATCATTTGCTACCTCCTGGTGAGCTTTCTACATTAGAATTTTTTTTAAATTTTTTTTAAAGTAGAGGTTGTGGAGAATTTAATGAAACCAATACTAATAGTAACCTAGAATGCTTGTTGTATTTGGAGATTGATTACTCGGAAAGCAACCCAAAGGAGATATAACCCTTACAATCTTCAACTCTGTGTTGAGCTGAGCCGTAAGCAACTTTTTTGTTTTTATAAGATGTATTTTTTTTATCTAAACATAATTAATTAAGCTTTCTGTGTTAAAGACAACTGCTGTTTGCCAGTATACCATTTCCAGTGGGCAGGGCCGCATCTACCGATGGGCGAAGTGGGCGACTGCCCATTGCGCAATCTATTTGAGGGGCACTGTTGCCCACATCGCCCATCGCAAAACTCACCTCCAACAGCGTTCCAGAGATGCACCATGTGGGCGACTGCCCAGGAAGCAATCTATTTGAGGGGCGCTGTTGCCCACATTGCCCATCGCAAAACTCACCTCCAACAGCATTCCAGAGATGCATCTCCTCTAATGAGGTAAGTGGAATGCGACGGTGCTCCTTGGCTGCTTCGGGTCTTGTCGGCTGTATTCGGCGGCTGCCGGCAAGACCCGAACATCTAAAAAGCGCTGTCGCATTCAACTTACCTCAGTAGAGGAGGTGCTTCACTGGAACGCTGTTGGAGGTGAGTGGGGGGCGCGGGGCAAGGGGGGCATCATGGGGCAGGGGGTGTCATGGGGTGGGGGAGGAGTTCAAGGGGCGGTTCACCCAGGGCGCCAATAGGGCCAGAACCGCCCCTGCCAGTGGGGGCACTGCCATTTGAGTAATCTCTCTCACCACTCTCTATAAAAAGGTAGTAATATCAAATATCTTTTACACAGATGAAAGATCTAGAATTCAGTTTTAATCAATACATATTTTATACCAGTGACATTCTTTCTTTGGGTTACATAAAAAGACATTGTTGTGTCAAGATTATACATTGTCTTTATACATCCATAAAGTCTTTAAAATCTGGAGGTTGTATGGGAAGACATGCCTTCCTCTTGATTTAAAATTACATATCTACAGATTTTTTATAGATAGTTTTTTTGCTCAATGATAATAGTGATGAAAACATATATAAGCAATTAAATTGTTTAATGATATACTAGCATGAATGCTAATATTGGGTAAAGGTTTCCTAAAGGGTTTGGCAGAGAAAGAAAAAACTACAACTCCTATGTAAACCAACCATTGTTGCAAGTAATGCCTCTTATAACTGGTATTTTCATTGTTCATCTGGCACCTGTGGCTAACCCCTTGTTTTTAGACTTACACAACACAAGCAAATACTGTAACAGGTTTTTACATTAGAAGGAAACACAAACAAATGCAAGGAAAACTATGCTAATTGCTATTTTCTATATTAGAACTGTTTGCTATGGCATTCTTAACAACTTCAAAAAAAGCAGAGATAAATGCCAACATTAATCATTTGGTTATTCTAAAGGAAAAATAACTGTATTCAAATAAAGGTGTTTATGCAATAAGATACTGTGGAAGGAGACCAATGTTTGAATCACAAGATTAAAATTTCACAGACAACAATAACCTGGGTCCAATAAGCATACAGACACATGGCAGCAGTCCAGATTTTCCCAAGCTGCTCCAAAATTCTGGTAGTTTGTGTGGGGAAGGTATTAAAAAAAGATTAGTGGGTCCTGTTAAAGGTTGTATAGTTTACTGGAAAAGGGGCTTTGATTAATTTTGTCTTTGCGGCACATTATGCAAATAGCACAGGGTGCAAAGAGAAACTACTACTTCCAATATATAAACTTTTAATTGATTAATTGAATTCTCCTTTGTCTACTTGCAAAAAGAAGTGTAAGACAATGTAACCCAGTTAGACATTATGGGGGTAATTCAGCTCCGGGTCCTTCGCATCACTTTGCACATGCTGTTATGCTCTCGCTGATGTCCTGCACACGGACATCAGTGAATGCTTTAAAGGGATTCCAGTCTCAGCGAGGCGACTCGGGTCTCGCTGAGACTGGAATCCCTTTAAAGCGTTCACTTCGCACATTGCTGAATTACCATGTATGTATTTATATGTGTGCATAATTTTATTTATAAAACGCCACAAACATACGCAGCGCTATACAGTTCAGAATAAAAATATAATACAGACATGGGAAATTGCATTAAACAATACAGTATAAGATCACAAGGATACTTCACTTTAAGTGCTATGAGGTTGACACAAGAGTTTGGAGAAAAGCAGCTACTCCAGCACTCCGTGTAAAGTAAAACAGCTTTCTTTATTTAAACCTCATGGG
>WMED01026492.1:0-10801 GCA_019650415.1 Pipa parva
CCATGTGATTAGCTGATTAGAAATTAAGTGTTAATGAGCAGTTGGACAGGTGTACCTAATGAAGTGGCCGGTGAGTGTAGATAAGCACAGGCTGGCTGGTAGAGAATTTTTGTTGTACAATATGTTTTATTTAGATTTCCTTGTAATATTATAAGCATAATTCTGTGAATGTGGATGGGATAATATGTCTGTGCAATGGTAAATGTAGGTATTGCTATTTCATTTGGTTCCACCTTATCTCCCGCCAGTATTCCCCATTAATATAATCACCACAGGCTTTTCCAAAGAGTGTTGCTTCTTGCATCAAATGCTTTCCTTATTATTGCTGTTCTAGCTTTACGTAAAGGTAAATGCTAATGGAGTTTTCTTGAAGTTTCTCTAGATTAAATAACTCCGAAAATGAATGAATATTATATGGCTAATAGCTTAGCTTCCAAGGTGTACATTGGGAAATATTTGTTATTTGACTGATAAGAAACATTGGCTTAAGGTCTTTCGCTTTCCAAAAAAAAAAGAAGTTTCAAACCGAAGGTTTGGTTTTATTTTATCAGTGCTTAAATAAATGGTACCCGGCTAACTGAAAGGAAATGACTTGTATTTAAAACCATACATATCTGGAAACAGGTTTTGCAGTTTCATATATTATGCCAGAAATTGATTGCTAAAAGGGAAGTATTCCCTGCTACTTAATAGGCTATTAGCACCTATGATTTTCCCTTAAAGTACACCTGAAGACATATGTTCAATACTGATAACATATATTAAAAAAAAGCTAAATCAGATCTGCTCATAATCATTTTCAGTCATAAAATGGAATTTCCAAACAGGTTTCAACAAATAGACCTTTTTACATTTGCATGATTTTAGATCAGTCCGTGGAGAAGGAAATGGTCTCTTTAATGTGTGTCACGTGCATATGAGTAGATTAGTTTGCTCTAAGTGCAAGAATAGCAACTTGCCAAATGCACTGTACAATCTTCCGAAAGCACTCACAGAGGCAATGCCACAAGTACTTGTCCCAAATACATAAACAGAATCGCCCCTTCCCCGGCTTAGAGAATCTTGTTATCTGTGACAAAGCTACAAATGAGAATGCGCAAAATACCACTAGAGTTAACATGACCACTACTGTGTAAATAACGGCACTGTATTTATGAAGTATTTGCATAGGTTGACAATTAATTGCATCAATAACCATGTATGCATTTTACTGTATATACTTGAACATGTTTAGTTTCATTTTTAATTTACATTTAAATATAAGAATAAAAGATACAATAATCTTGTACTTCACTATTGAAGTGTATCTTTTTTTGACCAATTAAAGGCAGGATCATGAAAAATGCCTCAAAAGGGGTCTGCTGCCTCCCTGGGTCCTTTCCACAATCAATACTGTGGGTCTGTTGCTTCCCTGGGACAAACAATACTGTGGGTCTGCTGCCTCCCTGGGTCCTTTCCATAAACAATACTGTGGGTCTGCTGCCTCCCTGCGACAAACAATTCTGTGGGTCTGCTGCCTCCCTGGGACAAACAATACTGTGGGTCTGCTGCCTCCCTGGGACAAACAATACTGTGGGTCTGCTGCCTCCCTGGGTCCTTTCCACAATCAATACTGTGGGTCTGCTGCCTCCCTGGGACAAACAATACTGTGGATCTGCTGCTTCCCTGGGCCCTTTCTACAAACAATACTGTGGGTCTGCTGCCTCCCTGGGTCCTTTCTACAAATAATACTGTGGGTCTTCTTGGCCTTGACACTCATATATTTGCACACAACACACAGGGAAGGAATTCCACTATATACAATGCCTTCATACATAACTGAAAATGAATGGAAAAGTCTCGCATAAGAAAGCATTGCGCTGCCCTTTGACTTTCTTAGTGCTATATACAGTGCCGGCTCTGCCATTAGACAGTATAGGCAAATGCTAGGGGTCCCGCCTGCCCAGGGGGCACGGGGGAGGGGGTTGCCTAGGGCGCCAATAGGGCCAGGGCCGCCTCTGGCTATATAGGCCAATTATTGTATTTAGGAGGTTAAACTAACCACACTAGGAACTGTTATACTGAATTCATGCACATACATTGAATGCATTCATTTGCATACCAGTATTTTACTTACACATTAAAGCAAATCATTAAATAGTATTGAGAAGATTCATTCATTGCAAGATGTGGTATAACTCTGCAAAGCTTTATGCTGAAAGAGGACTACCACTTCCTCAGAGGTTCAAGAGAAAACCACATACTCACTACTGAGTAAGTCTCTATTATTAAGTGTTCATTCATCTTCAAATGGAATATCATTTGCAGATTTAACATAGTTCAGTGGTGAACTAAGGCCTGTGCTATCTGAATATCGCTGAGTACAGCAACATATGTACTCTGCACATATCCACCTACATATAAACACTGCAAACTGCAAATACCAAGAGGGGAATTCACCATTCAGCGAAGTGAACTCCGAATCCTTTGGCTTACTTCGCAAATGGTATTATGCGTTCGCTGATGTCCTGCACGCGGACATCAGCGAACGCATTAAAGGGATTCCAGTCTCGGTGAGGCAACTGTTTTGGTCTCCCCCAAAAGTGTAAAAAATCTTTAACATCTCAAAATAAAGTTATTTCACCACTTTATTTCCCACACCACAACTGGCGACTATAAAAGTGTATATAACCAAATTATTCCATACAATCATGTGATAGAAACACCCAGTGAGTCCCTCTTGTGTGTAGGTACTCACCAGACAGCTCTAAAATATATATTAAACATAACATATTAATTCAAGTATTTCACCTATTTGAACATTTGTGATGTGTTACAATCAACTACAATCTGTTGCAAGCAGAATGCTTCTATTTATGAATAGCATAGCATAGTATCAGCAAAGTGAATTGTAGCACATAAAACAGAAAAGTCGTCATTAGCAATCAAAGTGGTGTTAGCAGAAATGTTAGTTAATATGCGTATAACCATGACCTGTGCCCACTTCCCAAAGGACCCAAACAGCCAAAAATAACAGAGTATATCAACAGCTGAAACAGCATTATTTTCAATTTAAAAAGTACAATAAGCCTCAAAAAAACAATCTTCTTTAAAAAATTGAACAAAAGGTGTGCGCAGAGGTTGAATTCTTTCTTCTTTACTTCCACCTGATTGCCCTCTGGGATAGGGTGGACTTTGTAAAAATAAGGGGAAGGTCAAGACTGCACCCCCTCACTTCAACACAGACAAGGGAGCACAAGTCACTACCCTGGATTCAGACAGTCACAGACCCCCTACCTTAACCCCACCCCATCCTCTGCTGTAGGCGTTGTGGTGGTGGTGGTGGGGCTAAAATTCATTTTAAGATGAGAGGACCATGTCCTTACCTAAAATAAAATCTAAGTGACCCTTCTCCTAAGATCCCCTACAACCTACTTGCCATTATGGGCCACTGAGTGAGGGGCCTCAGTTGAGACCATGGTTTCTGAATAAAATGTGCCCAATCCTGTAAAACAAAAAACACAAATGGATTAACAATGATCTTTTTGTTGGCTTATCTTCCAAACCATAATGTATTCCTGGATGGACCCATGTAGTCTGCAAAGCCCTGGATCCTCTCTTTATCCAAGTGCCAACTGGAAGAACATCCTTCTTCACCTATGATATTGTCTAGTGCATGGGCTTCATAGATTTAGACTTCCCACGACTCCAGTCGAATAGGGGCTAAGCACTAGACAATTTCCAGAGTAGTGACCACTGCACCCCAAGCTAAGGCGTGAGGTCAGTCTTTACCCCCTTAAAAATATATTCAAGAGTGAATAAGGGCAGGGGGTCCAATGGAGTCCTTACAAAAGCACATACCCCCACCACCAGGCAGAGGGCTGGGGTATAGGGCCCAAAGGACAAATGCATATTTATTTTATTATCAGAAATCAAAGTAGGGGGAATGACCCCTCCTGGGACATGGGCCCCTTTACAATAATTTACATTATTTGGTGGGTACATTTGGAACTAAGTAGTAGTAGTAGACTACTTTATACTTTAATGGACCACACCCTCAAACACATGTGACTGATCCCTGCATTTATTTTCAGTAATGTACACTGTGGCATAGCTGCCAGTTTATTCCACTGCAGTGAAAACAGCTAAACCGGACAAATTCCATTTGCTCTGAACTACTCCATTTAATGCCAATAGGTCATTATGGGCCACTGCATTTGAGACCTGAGCATTGTGCTATCTTTATTCTGTACCGTTTCCCTTAATTTAATATGTGGAAACAACACAGAGGAGGCAAAATAGCAAATTTAAAATGGGGTCTCACTTATAAAATCATTTAGTAACGATTGCTTTCATAAAATACTTTTTTTCCCGGCTTTTTCATTGCAGGCATATGCATTAAAAGGGCTCCATCTGTAAATAATTACAGCACAATCTGTCATATATTTTATCATGCTAACATCAATTAGGCACTGCAGAGCGGGTAAAACATTTGTTGAACACTTGTTTGCAAGTACAAGTCAGTTTACTTGTCAATTGGAAATTTCAAACTGGGAAGAAGGAAGCATGTCAAATGTATTTTGTTAGACCAAACCAGTTTTTGTCGGAGAAAAACCCCCCCCATAATCCTTACTTAATCTTTTTTTAATGTTGCACAGGGCTGTTTAGTAGAATGATATAAAAAATATTAGTTATGATAGAAAGGGGGCATGTGAAAATAAACACTATTGTTAGTGCTATGGTTACTTAACTGGTGGAATATAACAAATAAGTCTAGTAGTATTTCTCTCCAATTCATCAAAAGAACAAGTAGGTTAATGGTACTCTTTAATGGACCTTGAATTTTTGTATGTAGTTATTCTGATAAGAGCCAATGTTGTGTCAATGCTAAGGTGGAGACACTGAAGCTTTCTACATCTATCTGTATCTATCTATCTCTGTCTATCTGTATCTATCTGTATCTATCTATCTCTGTCTATCTGTATCTATCTATCTATCTATCTGTATCTATCTGTATCTGTCTATCTATCTATCTATCTGTATCTATCTGTATCTGTCTATCTATCTATCTATCTGTATCTATCTATCTATCTATCTATCTATCTATCTATCTATCTATCTATCTATCTATCTATCTATCTATCTATCCTTCATATCTGTCATATCTCCATATATCCCATTCTCTTATCTATTCTACAGATCTATATCTATCTCTCTGTATCTATCTTTCTGCATAGGTATGCTAAATTTGTGGATACAGTGCAGCATGTGCTGCTTATGGTGTTGTAAGATCACACAATTTTATACTCAATTAGTGGAAAATCTATAAAAATGTTATTTTCACATAATCATATTATACAATCTATAATTATTATTATAGTAACGTCTGCCCAAACGTGGGTTATTGCATTTTTCCAAAGGTGTTACTAACACAAATGTTACAAACAACAAGATCAATATTACCATTAAAAAAAAAAGTAGTAATTGTTCATGTAATTCATTAAACCAAACAGCAGTCATATGTGCTACTGCAGGCAACTACACTTATTGGCATAACTGGTGCCAATGTCTTCTGGGTAAAACATAGAACAGTCTGCATTTAATGGAAGTCTGATACACAGGACTTTTAGATTATTGCGATTTTGCAATCAAACACTTGCCGCCACACTGTTGTCAATGAAAATCGTGGGTGAGAAGACACATTTATGGCTCTACTTCACAGGCGTTTTGATCCCCACGTCTATTTTTACGGTGCTCAAATGCTCGGAACAAACACAGACTGCTGTCAATGATAATTGTATTCATGTGGCTTCACACCCACCATTATCATTGACAACAACACATTTATTTTGACTTTGTGTTGAAAAAGTCACAGCTAAGCCTCTGCAATGTGTATCTGCATATTAAGAAATATAGCACTTATCACATTTCAATATACAATGATAGTATAACTGGGCCATCTTACTGCATGAATTCCTGCTTCTATCATGGATGGGTTTTCTTGATTTGATTCTTTTCTAGTAGACCTGTAGCTTAAAGTTACAGAGCCCCTACACTACCATGTCCCCTTCCCCAACTAAAATACATATTAGAGTGCCAGGCATTTGGTGTTTATGCACTAAATAACAATATAATAATAATTAATAATAATCCTTCTTGGAGGTAATATGGTTACACCCCGGATCTCTAGACAGTGTGGGTGATTAGACAGTTGTAAATATATAAATTCAATACAAATAAAATATGTCATTTTCAAAATATAGTTTTCTATAAAGATTATATAAGCTATATAAGAGGATCTTATGATAAAAAAAGTAATTTAATTTCCAGTCTTAAGCACTGAACCTAACTGTTTTCAAGCCTGCTCTTTACATTAACATAGAAATACATTTCAGCCCAAGAACTTGCAACATTTTATTTTATTTTTTAAAGGGCATTCTCTAAACCTTAAACCCTGAAGGATTATTTTTTTAATATATAACTTTCAACAGCTCCAGAGAAGCTTTAAATCCTTCTCCGTGAATGGCCAGTAACATAACAAACCCTCTCTGAGCTGCTATGGTTTACCTAGCTCATAAATACTTTTCACAGGTTCCCAGACCACAATAGGCTCTGGCATCTCTCTGAAAACCTAGGCTTAACAGCCCTCAATGCCAATAACTGCTATTTACCAAGTGGCTCTTAAGAGGATGTTGGAATGTAGGAAGGCTACAAGCATATTCATGCACACAAAAAACATCATTAGTCTACTGCAACAAGTTAAAATGTCTTCAATTATACTAAAAAAAAAAAAAAGAAGTTTATGTACATGTTAAAGAGCAGGAAAAAAATAGTAAAAGTTAGTAAATTTACATTTACACTTTCTACACCACCCAGCTACACAATTTATTTAATGCCCACTGCAAAGTGTACCCCAGAGACCCTTTCTACGAGCACTTATTTCATAAATCAGTATTAAAAGTGTTGAGTAAAATGAATAGTGTTAACAATGAGAATTTGTTTTGTTTGTTTTTTAATATTAAAAGTTGTGTTAACTTAGTAACAATCTCTGCAATGTGATCTGCCCAGTTGGACAAATGTGTAGAGTAGTCTTCTAAGCAGTATGGTTTATAACCCAAGTGTTGTAGGACTAGTTTTATATTTTTATAGAAAACTGCTATTTTAAAATTGTGTGAGTTCCCACAATCTATGCAACGTTGACACGGCACATCGAGAATGGGAAAAGATGAGCCAGGTCAGGCTAATATCAATAGGGAGAATGCTGGGTTTTTTTTTTGTTTTTTTGCAGTTTGTGATGGGTAAATAATAAATATACATAAGTTTTGCAGGAGTAAATGAGTCTGTTACTCAATCTTATTCCCACAATTTCTCACTTTTTCCAGAATTCTGTTTAGTTACAGGCTTCCCAGGTACACAAACCTGCTGCTGACATCAAGAACTAAACAGATGCAGTGGACATGACCACTGTCCCAACTGTCCGCCATGCCTGGTCTTCACACAGAGCTTCCTAGATCCCAGTAAGTGTCTCTTTTTCATTGAGGAGAGTGGAAGGGATAGGGGTTCTCCGGCACCTATCCAGCACCAGGGCCCAATATCTAATACACCATAAGCCACAGGATTTCACAAAATGGTAGAAATAAAAAAGGATCTGTAATCAGTAGTTATAGAATGCAGGCCATCTGACAACAAGCATTATGTTTCCACTCACAACAAAACGAAAAAGTAAGATTAGAAGAAGAAGGTTACATACAGTACTTGCGATGAAAATCATTGGGTGTACAGAATCAGCCAAGTGTAGGTCATGAGTAATAATCTCAGATTTATATAGGCGATAGTAAATACCCTTAACTGTTCCTGTTTTGTAATTATGCAAGCTAGTTTAGTAAATACTTACATGCTTTCCAAATTGCGTAAGTATTATTTAATCTAATTACTGGTGGGTTTTATTTATCAAAGTGTCACCTAAGAACAACATGGCTTCCCTATTCAGAAAAACACAGTATTAAGTTATTATCTGACATGAGCGAAAACATAAGTCGATCAAAAGCCCCATTATGAGACCACACGTTGTAGTCATCAGTTCTTGCATCCACAAGTTTAATATCAAAACATAAAGTGTCATTTTAAGTTGTATATTTTTCTATTTGCTTGGGAGGCCTCATTTTATACAATTATATGACTAAGTAATGATTTCCCTATACTGACATATTTGGACACCAAGCAATGGGTGCCTACATAGATTGAAATCACTCTACAGATGCTTGTCTCAGAGTTTACTTGGCAATGTGGGGGAGGAAAAATCTAAATATTCTGTTTTTTATAGTCCTTTTATGTGCATCAGCTCCTAGTTACCATCAGTTGCTAATCCAGCAAAGGATATTGGACAACTTAGCTTAAGATTCCTGGGTAAATGTGGCTTTGTAAACTCTAAGTAAATAGGCTGTTAGAGTAAACAAGAGAATAGTAATTTTGTGCATAGCAATAATGAGCATCCACACTGCTAAACTGGCTGGACAAACAAAAAGGTGTTTTTATCTATACTGCACAATATTGGCTTTGTCTTATTCCTGTCTACTCGTGCATCACACAGACACACCAATAACAAAAGCATCACCCCACCAATCACCATGTAAACTCCACTGTTTGCTGCACACTTTAACAAAAACAAAGTGGGAAATATCCTCTGACCTCTACTACTATGTTTCCCTGAATTTAAGACAGTGTCTTACATTAGTTTTTGCTCCTAAAGATACTAGGTCTTATTATCAGGGAATGTCTTATTTTTGGGACATGGTACTGGTACGGTATATTGCCAGTACTTTACTGCAGCTAGGGCTTATTTTTGGGACACGGTACTGGTACGGTATATTTCCAGCACTTTACTGCAGTTAGGGCTTATTTTTGGGACATGGTACTAGTATGGTATATTTCCAGTACTTTACTGCAGCTAGGGCTTATTTTTGGGACACGGTACTAGTACGGTATATTTCCAGAACTTTACTGCAGTTAGGTCTTATTTTTGGGACACGGTACTGGTACGGTATATTTCCAGAACTTTACTGCAGCTAGATATTATTTTTGGGACACGGTACTGGTACGGTATATTTCCAGTACTTTACTGCAGCTAGTGCTTATTTTCAGTGGAGGCCTTATATTTCTAAGCTTGGAAAAAATTGCACTAGGTCTTATTTTTGGGGGATGTCTTATTTTCAGTGAAACAGGGTATTATTGAGATAGCGACATATAAATACACAAATGGCAAACAGTGGTCTCTCTATTTATTTATTTATACCAATAACAGTTTGTATAACGAGGTATCCTCTATGCCCAGAGGAAGGAAAGTTTCTTTATCAGCACAGAATGGTTATTGTTAGAGCAGTCAGGCTATGAAACTCTGTCTGAGGATGATGTGATGGTCGATTTGGTAAGAGTACAGAAGGGCCTGGATGCCTCTTTTGAGTGTAGGAATATTACTAGTTATGGGTGGTAGATAACTGGTGGTCAATTCAGAGAGTTATTTAGGAACTGGAAATTATTTTTTCTCGAATATACTGTAAATATAATTGTTTTTTGCCACATTGGAGTTTTTATCTTTCTCTGTTTCTACAATGCAGAATAATAGGCTGGACTGGAAGGATTTGTGTATTTGGCCTTAAAAATTATGTTACTATGTTAAAATGTTTAATGTGACAATATGGGAATAAAGTAAAAACATAGTCCTGTTTGGAAATAACTTTAGTTAAATACTATTAGATATTCGGTACATGATTCTACTAATCCCTGTTCGAATGATATAAATATTAGACAGTTGACTGAATACATGGGTTAATTCCATTAAGGTATTTGTGGAACTGCGATAGGATATCCAAAGAACCCCCGTCACAACACAACAATATTGTCTATGTTTGTGCACCACACTTGTACAAGGTAAAGAGTTCATAGATGAAAATTGTGACGTTCTTTAAGCCAGGGCATAAATGACTTTGCATTTTTATGGGTGATGTTTTGATGTAATCGCTGTTCCACAAAGTTAAAAGCTTACTTGCAAACAAAATTTAGTAACGATACAGGATTATTTCTAATAGTTTCACAAAGAAAGACATTAGAGCAGTGTTTTTCATCCTTTTTTTTCTTCAGGGGAACCCTTTGGTGTTGTCAGATTTCTGGCGGAACCTGTAAACTGTACCGGTACCATTTATGTCCCTTCAAGGCAAGCCCCGAATTTTTTTATTGAAAATGAATGCATACAACGCCGTACGGTCTAACAACAGAAACGGAAATAGTATGGAGGTAAACAAGTGCAACAACTAATAACTGCATAGTGCGCATGCATAGCATGGCGCAGGTACACAGGTTAGCTGTTATATGGTCCTGGTCAGTTTTGTCCTAATTTTTTATCAAAACATATTTTTTATTATTAAGTCGTGGAACCCCTGGCTTGCTCTTGTGGAACCCTGGTATATACTCAGTATATAACTTACTATCTTTCATAAGCCTATGTACTACCAAAATTACTCTTTTGTGGGGTATTGATACAAACTTCCTACATCTATTGTAGAAAGTAGAATATAATTACCCTGGGAAATCTGCATTGTTTCTAGTGAGAAAGTCTTTACATTTCACATCAGTAGTAAAGGATCTTTCTTGCATTAAAGTGGCCATGACCTTATCCAACAATGTTGCCAACAGACAGAAGAGCGATTCCATCAGCAATTATAGGACATCCTGGAGAGAAAGCATCTTTGTGTGCTTAAGGAAACTTATACAACATATGGGTATAGGCAGAGCCGGCTCTGGCTCTATTGGCGCCCTAGGCGCCCCC
>WMED01026493.1:0-10800 GCA_019650415.1 Pipa parva
GAAAAACAGCCAGTGGGTTCCCTGTCCAGTCAGGACTGGCTGCATCAGGATTGCATGCTGTCTGTCTGCAATTGTACAGATAGACACAGCAAGATAGAAAAGGCCTCACAAATACCACAACCAGGGGGAATCAGAAACCTGTAAAACAGATTTGGAATGATGTAAATAAGGGTATAAGAATAATTTTTAAAACATTCACTTTTTGCAACTTTGAACTGGATTTTCTGCATTTTTTTTAATGCAATCAATGCAGGTAGAGTGCACACAGACCTTGTCATTAATGGGAGACAGTCGTGCAGAGAGAATGAGGAGAACTATATGTTTAAAGGGAGTGGATAATTTGGCAGGAGAAAGAGAGTGTTCTGCCAAGGAAGCTGTGAGAGGACAGGGAGCTGGCCTGGGACAAAGATATGTCTGTGTATAAACTGTTTGCTGGAGGCCTATATGAGCCAGCCTAAGCTTCTA
This sequence comes from Pipa parva, assembly GCA_019650415.1. Taxonomy (NCBI): domain Eukaryota; kingdom Metazoa; phylum Chordata; class Amphibia; order Anura; family Pipidae; genus Pipa; species Pipa parva. The sequence goes on from WMED01026493.1 coordinate 466, forward strand.
CAATGCAGCTCATTCTCTCACCTGCTAAACCTGTCTGGCCTTATTTTAATGGAAATGCATAATGGCAACATTCTCTTGTTCCTACAGGATTTTATCAAAAAACAAACTAACTAAAATAAACAATTATTATTAGGGCTACACTGTTAAAAGGTGTGTTATCTGTTTATCTAGGTTTTGATTATCTAAGGTTTCTGAGATCCTGTTGAATTTGGACCACAGTTTATATTAATTAAAGCAAGTATGGTCCTACTTAGGAACATTGAGGATATTCATACCCAGAGATTACATAGAAGCATATCACACAGAATAAAGAGCATCATAAAGTAGAGATTCTAACCCCAAAGCGGAAATGTTAAGTCTATAAAATGACTGATAGCATGATAGTGGATGCTGTAAAACATGAAACTACAGGCTTATAAATATTTACCATTTTCAGTATGTTTAGAAATGATTATCATGTTAAAAGCCTTGGTAATGAAATATAGAGCTGTTCTCAGCCTTATCCATAATATTTAAAGCCTTTTACATAAAGAATTTCTTTATTTATAAAGGGCAGTCAGATTAAGCAGTGCTTTACAGAGATTATTCATTTACTTTAACCGTTGGAGATTTTTCTGTCTAATTATCTCTACAAAATTATACATAGACATGGGCCAATTTGGTCAGATTCAGTTAAACGACAGCTAAAGTCACAGGCTGGCTGTCATACTAAATTGTGAAATGCAGTATAGTCCTGTTCCTATGCATTTTTCTTTTAAAAATGCACTGGAATAAATGATGCATGTGAAAGACTAGCTATGCAAAAATCTGCAGCATGTCACAGCTTAAATTGACACCCAAAAACAGAATGCATAGTAAACATAAGCATAAATATGTGCTTGCATGTGGCATAAAACAGATGGGAAGCACTTGCACCAAGTACACAGACTGTTTGAAGCAGTTCATATGAAAGGCAAAAATAGTATTTATACCTTACTCTCTAATATAAGAACCAATGTATTTTTTATAGAAAACTAGAGAAGTACTGATCTTCAATAACAAAGCTTTTTATAAGGGTGTCTTATATACACCATCCCTGCTATCTAATTAGCTGGAATAGTAGTGGCAAGAAAGAATTTAGAGAGGTCTAATACCCTACAATGGGGAGAAGCAGCTGAACCACTTCAGGAGAATTAATGGCAGCTTACTTACACTAATGGGGCACACTTATTACAGTCTAACAGATTTTTCAACTAGCAAATGCAGGAGAAACAGCCTATACTTAACAATATCGCTGTTTTATCCTATTTACTAAGCTGTTCAAAAAACATTTTATCGCCCAAAAGAATTCTCCACCCTCACCCATTATTCCCTATGAAGATGGTCCTGTCATTTAGCCTTAGTTCAAAATATTTTCCTATTGAAAAGAGATATCGATCTGTAATGGAAGGAACCCACATAGAAAAGCATTGCAAAGAGTGCCCCTGTTATCAGATAGAGAACGATTTATTTTGATGGAGAAACATTTTTATCAATCCTTAGTAAATGAGGGAATCAAAAAGTACAAGGAAACAGAAAATGCTAGCGAAATGGGGTGAAATCAATTGATATGGTCAAACTAATCTTAGTAAATATGGCCCCACTGCAGGTGTTCACTTATGTCCTTTTGGGGCCTAAAATTTCCTGATGCAGGAGCTTCCATAATTTAACTCCTGCTGTGATGGCACACAACACCAACTGGAACTTTGCCTTGGAACATAAGCTATGGAAATAAACCTGAAAGGCACAGGCAGGATCAGAGCAAGCTCAGGGGTTTATTCACTAAAGTCCGAATTGTTGTGTATAGGTGTGAATTCACCAGATAAAGACAGTCACAATAGACTACTACTGTCACAGTCATGTCTTTATAATGAGAATATGGCCCAGGGCGCCAGTAGGACCAGGACCGCCCCTGAGTAGGAGATAATGATGTCTAGTAAACAAATGTTAGAAAATTATTTTGCTAATTGTTATTGTGTTATCTATTATGATTACAAAATGTTTGACAATTTTTTTTTTTAAATACATGTTACATCCAGGGAAAGTTTATATGATTTATTTGTGAGTTCATGTGTATTACAAGTTACTTATATTTATGTGTTTGGAGATTTCCAAAAACCCTTGCCCATTATAGTCGAAAGGTGAAGGAGAACCATTCCATATGTTATGGTAGTTTATTGGTACATGCAGTGTGAAATGTTTGCATTCAAATTGTCTGTGTATTTTGGTAGGAGCATGATTTCTACATTCTGCTGGCTCTTCTTCAGTTTGTTTGACTTGGCTGATGTTTTTTCTCCAGGGTTTTCATTTTGGGCAAGGGATATGATTATGGTCTCAGCTTGTTTAAACTAGATAGCACCTGTAACTGCAAGGAGGGCGTGTTATATGAATTAAGAGACATTCTTATAGATCTCTCACATTCTCTGTCCTTAACCATACTTTTGTTTTCTTTTGACTGTCTCCCTTAAAGGGAAACAATACCAGATTCATACACAATGTTTTCTAGATTTCTACATTATATATAAAACTCTCCTGCCATGCCACAGGCTGCATTTTTCGCACTACAAGCACTAATACAAATTTAAAGAAAATCTAATAATATATAAATATATATATATCTTTAAAGGAAGAATTATTCAGAATGACTGTTTAATGCCTTTTAAATAACTTCAGATATCCAGTTCTTAGATAAGTTCCATACAATGTTTTTTGTCAGAGGCAGCTCTGGCCCTAGTGGTGCCCTAGGCGCCACCCCCCTGCCCCGCGCCGCCCCCACTCATGTCCAGCTGCGGCTCAACTTTAGATCTCCCAATAAGTTGAGCCGCGGCTGCACGTAACCTCCCAGCCGGCTGGCACATCTGCCTAATGGCAGAGCCGGCACTGGTTTTTGTTCTTCTGCCTATGCACAGGTTATTAAGCACTGTCCTAGTTTATGTTGTTAGGGCATTCTAGGCCACAGTGACAAATATTATATATAGGTTCTAAAACAGTGATGGCCAAACTTTTGGGCTCAGTGCATCAAAATTCATCAGAGCATAACCTGGGTGGTGTATCACTTATCCATAATTTTCAATTCCTGATAGCATCAGCATCCGGAGGCGGGGCAACTCTCCTACTGAGAGCGCACCATGAACGGCACCATGACGTGTGTCAGTAAAAACGTCTCGGCGTGTTATAGGTTAGCCATCACTGTTCTAAAACCTGTCCTTAGGCCTCACCAGTGGTGCATGTTTTATGGATGTATGCACAGCAGCAGCACAAGTGGGTCTCTCAGAATTTCCCATCACTTTAAAAATACATTAACACCAAAAAATGAAAAAATTGCCTTAAACACATTTACAGTTACTATACAGTATATTCACTCTGTGTTTACAAAAATTCCAAGGGGGTTATTCTAAAGTCAAAATAGTTGCATATACAGTAGGTGTGAATTTGCCAGTTAAAGACAGTCTCAATAGACTGCTACTGTTGCAGTCGCGTCTTTATAACGAGAATATTGTTGCAGTCTCGACTTTACTATGAAAAATTGTTGCAGTCGCAACTTTACAATGGGGAAATTGTCATGGATTTGATATGGGAATCTGCTGTTTGAGAATTCGACAGTTGAATTCGCACCTTAATGAATTAAATTGTGTATACAAAGTGTGATTTTTGGCTATTTAACTCTTAAAATATTGAGCTTTCTGGAGCACATCTTAAATATGTATGTTTGTTTGATAATAATATAAACATGACTGCTATTAGTGAAGATAAAAACTGTTAGAAAGCAAGAACATCAAATTTAACTTTAAAGATAACATTTTTAGTATTTATATAACTACCATGCCAATCAATGTGGTAATCTGTTTTGGTGTTACTAGACAGGCACTCTTGGTAAGGCTCAAGGACTCCTTTGAGAACCGCTGAGAAAGAGATGGGGTTATTCATTAAGGTGCGAATTCGACTGTCAAATTCTCAAACAGCGGATTCCCATAGCAAATCCGCTAAAGTTGCAACAATTTTTGTAAAGTTAAAATTGCGACAATTTTCCCATAATAAAGTCGCGACTGTGACAATATTCTTATTATGAAGACGCGACAGTAGCAGCCTGATGCGACTGTCTTTATCTGGTGAATTCACACCTATACGCAGCAATTCAGACATAATGAATAAACTCCACAATAATCTGTTTTGTGGATAATAATTACTTGAAAAATCCTCCGGTACTCCAAAAAACATAAACACTGTTTAAATACCTTACGTTTTGTATGGGTTTCCGGTGGCTATCCACCGGAAACCCATACAAAACGTAAGGTATTTAAACAGTATTTATTGTCTTGATTTTAAGCCATGAGTAAGCACCCATGGGGTGTGAAACGCGTAGGCGTTTTTGATCTTTGATTTTATTCATTTTTAAACTGTACCTATGTGGTACCAATAAAGATTTACTACTTTTTACATTTTTGGAGTGCCGGAGGATTTTTCAAGTAATTATTATCCACAAGATGCCACTTATCCAGAGCACCCGTGAATTTACAATTGTATTGGGGGATAGAGCGGTCAGTACTTTCCTACAATAATCTGTTTAACTGAGTCTTTGTTACAAAGCTTGTATTTGTGTTGTGTAAATAGGGACCAACATATCTCCCCATGCAAATGGAAACATTGGTGGTAATACATTTTTTCAGATTCTAGGTTATCTAGAAAACACAAAACAACTTTATTAAACATTACAAATAGTTTTCACATGCAAATTAAACCTTCTAGTTTTGATGATAGCAAAATAACATACTTTTGTTTGCATACCATAGTTCCTGCTGCATGGTTTAAATAAGGTTGTACTTGCTTTGTCAAATTTTATAGTATAATGACGAGAGAGAAGATGGGTTTTTATAAGTCTCTTGTATTGCATTATTTTCTATTAAAAGTAAAAGTATATGTCACATATATATATATATATGTGTGTGTGTGTGTGTGTTTGCATGAGTGTGTCATGCGTTTGATATTTTCTGTTATGTGCAGTAGGTGAAACAGAATACACTGCTTTGTATTTTGTTATATTTCCATTAAATGAATTATACGAATGCTAAATATGCACAGCATTGAAAATGTTCCTATTTTAGTTAAAACACATGGGGGTTATTCACTAAGGTGGGAATTCGACTGTCGAATTCGCAAACAGTGGATTCCCATAGTAAATCCGCTACAATTTCCCCGTTGTAAAGTTGTGACAATTTTTTACTGTTAAGATTGCGACAATTTTCCCATAATAAAATTGCAGCTGCGACAATATTCTCATTATAAAGACGCGACTGCGACAGTAGCAGCCTATTGCGACTGTCTTTATCTGGTGAATTCGCACTTGTACACAACAATTCAGACTTTAGTGAATAACCCCCTCAAGCTGAAATGAAAGAAAATCACATCAGAAATATACTAATCTTATTGTAAATCCTTTGTGTGCAGTATCTCATCAACTATGCTGTTTATCCCCTTATCTTCCTGTTGTGGAATGTGGGGTTTGTTTGTTTCCTGATGAATTTCCAAAATTCCTAAAATGTATTCCTTCATTTTATATCCTTTCTATCACTTTCTCTTCTACTTTGTTTTTTTCTTTTCCCTTTCTTTTCTTTAGCTGTCATACTGCTTGATATTTTCCAAATGTAAAATCCTAGCTCTCACTTTGATCGATTTATATTTTGTATGACTTTGTGTTGTATCACTTTTCAGAATTCCTTTGAAAAATCATGTTTTTGTAGATTATTGTGCAATACTTACTGTCTTTCAGGGTGCTATTCAGATTTACGTCCAAACTGTTTTGTAAGTATTTACTCAACAGGTCCTTCCTGAAAAGTATTCTTTAGTCTTTTTCAAGCAGTCTTCATAAAGTGCCTGCAAATGGGCCTGTTGTGTGCCACTTGTCTTCAGCTGCACTTGTTCCACTAAACATTCATGTTATGAGATTTCTTCTTTACATCATAACAGCAAACTCAATGTCAGTGTTTCCAGTGTCCATTTTCCAGAACACAAATACTAAAAAGCGTGGTCTGAGAATTAAAATCACTCTCATGAACATTTTCAGATGTTTGAGATCAGAAAAAGAGGGGGAGAGATGGAGCAGTATTGTACATACAAGGGATTGAGCATATGGGCCTGTTGTTGCCGCAGGGGATTCTGGTAATTGATTTCCAATAGGACCCTGACGTATATGTCAGGGGCAGAGAGCCATACATAATGGTAAAGCACCAAGCCCAGGGGATATAACAAAATGATTTAAACCATTGTGAAAGTGGTGGGTGAATAACAGGGTACGAAATCAAAGACCTGTTTAATAACTATTAATTAACTGAATGTAGATGTTATCCTTGTTTTTATTTGGAAAGGTATAAATGTCACTTACTTTACAGTCTTGTATATAGTGTTTAAAATCTAAGTAACACATTGCTATAATGCACCCGAGCTGAATAGAAGATTTAGGTGAATGAGAAAGGATTGGTATTTTTGTCATTGATGCTAGCTTGCATAACACTTTCTCACTCCCTCCCGCCTTAAACTTTAGTTTCTTCCTTTATGTCAGTCTAAGTTTTCAATTCATGTTGGTGTCTGCTTGACTCTTACATCTTGTTTTCCTTCTCTTTCTCACTTCCCCCTCTTTACTTTAACAGCAAGTTATGCAGGGACGGGAGCCAAGACTGTAGGACAAAAAGGGTGGGGGAGAAGGGGTCAGTTAGGTGAGGGTATAAAAGAAAAGGGGAGGTAGAGGGGGTAATGACAAAGGGGGAAGGGAGGGAGCAAAGAGAAAAACATCACTGATCAACAAACAACAACCCTGCTCCCTGCTGAGAAGAGTCGTGATACACAACACTGTGCCCAAATGTGCCCAAGACATTAATGTGGGCTGGATTTTTAATGGGTGTATATTTCTTTGCCTTTTAGCAAGTTGTTGAAATGTGCTTCTCTGGATTTAATTCACATCACATATATATTATATGGACTGTAGGGTTTTGCACTATTTAGTTTTATTATTAATCTTTATTTATTTAGATAAAAAGAGACATTGTTTATGATGCCCCTCCATCTACAGAAAGGGTTTTATAGTTATGGAAGGAAATGTGGAATGCACTTCCCAAAGAGATTTTACTGACAGATACACATGATTGTTTCAAAAAGGGTTTAATCCATAATTGGGAAAAAATAAAATTGATATTAATTCATTTGGAAATAATTTTATCCAGGGAGTTGGAAAGAAATATTTGCCTTTTGGGCAAATTAGTGAGAGGTTTGGTGGCTCTTCCATGTACCTGTTTTACTACCATGAACTGGTTTGGGCTGTATGAGAGGAGCTGAACCTGATGGGCATTTGTCATTTTTTAACAACATGAAATCTGAATTTTTGCAAAATGCACCATGTTTTTGGCCTAGCATTCTGTGAATAATGTGTGAGCCAGAAATTGTGTCTGATTGAAAATAAAGTAGGAGCAGCACACTATAAATGGATTAAACCACCATGCGTTTAATAGTGTTTTAACAATTACATGTTTCGGACTAAGCTCTTTATCAAACTGATCAGTTTATTTTCAATTTGATTATCCATATGGTACCATGATGGAAGTACCCTAAGCAGAAGCACAAGTGATTTTTAAAAAAATAATACTCACCTATGAACAATTTGTTCTTAAATTGTTTGTGTCTGATACTTGAACAGTGATGTGATCTGGTGCTAGATTATTAGGCATTAGTGGAGTGTTCTACAAGCAGATTGTAATGACCATGTTTTAGCAAGAGATGTTCCAAATTCTAATTATTATTCACTTACTATTTATTAATATGGCCCCCAACATCTCCTATACTGTTTAACATTGTAAAATCAAAACCTTGGTGGAAGTCTGGGGTCCTATACAAATGTTAATAACATTGCTTTCTGCATTTTACACTTGTGAGAGCTTCCTTGTTGGACGCTGCAATAACTATGAAGGTATCTGAGTTGTTTAAAAGCTTAGTGGTATGGGAATAAAAAATAGTAGGGTAATCTGAAAATATAAATACTATACTTTAAGGACAGCACTACTTTTTTAAATTTATTTTTTATTTATTTAGTAAATAATGTGTGGAAATTAACATTAAGTAAACAAATAAAAGCATGTGAATTTTATTTAACGATAAAGGAACACTTGGATGAACAAAATAACAAACAAATGCAATCAATATACTTATAACAGTATAACATAAATCGCTACTGAATTGTGGCAATAACATACCGTTGCAAACTGTATACTGAAGAGCCATCTCACAGACCATACTGCCCACCACCTAATGGAAAATGGAGTGACTCACTGTCTAAGAAGGCTCATTTTAACAGCCTTCATTCCAAGAATCTAGCCTAATCCCCATGTCTATGTAAGTGACTTTGGGCACAGGTGTTACAGTACAAAGTGTTTCACATAAATAAGATAGTGTACAGAGCTAGATAAAATGACCTGAGCTTATAGGAGTAATAATATTGTCAGCAAACATTCCATTGTTTATAGTAACATAGTACTTAGGTAAACTTAATTTTATGGGGAGCTCAATTCAATATATGGGTAATATCAACTCAGTCCAGTACCCCTTTACAATGTCATATTTCCATGTTTACAGATTCTAAATGCATTCTCACCCTGCTCCATACAGCAAATGGTTAACAGTTACTGGAAAAAACCTTGAGGCTGCAGTATTTTTTTTTTTAATTTCTCTTGCAATATGTCACAGCAGAGGTTAATTCAAGGACTCAGAAGGGACGTGTGCTATGAATTGCAAACAATTGTGCATGTGCAGAACTGTGTAACATGCCTTTTATATAATCATAGCTATGGTGTCAGATAGTTTAAACACAACAAATAAATGAGCACATGTTTACAATAAGGATCTTTTAATAAAATCAGTTTCCATAGGAAAAAAAATCATATCATAGCATATCATGCTGTAGGAATATTTAAAATATTGCATTTTAATGCACATTAAGCCATATCTCATTTCATGATAATTAGAAAGAAAGTGGTAAAGTAAATCAGATCTGTATGACATTAAAACACAGTACATCCAATTGCAATATGTCATGCAGTTTCATTGAGACGAATGAAGATATGTGTGGGACCAAGTAGTGTAATTGCACCACAATTGCTGAATGACACAGCTCATTCAGATTCCCTCAGATGGAACACACAGTGTGAAAAGGAGTTACATAGGAAACAACTGGATAAGTTTTCATGTGAGAAGAGGGACGTATTTTCTTCTAAAACTGCCATAAAATGGTTCTGTGAAAGAGGCCTTTGTGGAATAAACACAGGTGGAGTCAATATGGATACATGGGCATGGGGGGCCTAGACCCCTCCTGATGTACCCCTCTGTCTTGCCCTGTCTGTCTAATGGATTGCTGCCACCATTAGACATGGCAATGACATCACAGCATCACCTATCCTTAAAACTTTTTCTCCGGGCACTCTTTCATGGATCAACAATATAAATGAATTATATACAGTACTGTGCAAAGGTTTTATACAATTGTGGAAAAAATGCTGCAATATGAATTCTTTAAAAAATAGAAGTGTTTGTCGCTTATTTTATACAACGCTAATTTTAAAGATTACAAAGTTAATCAAAAGTTAGAATACATAGCACTACAATGTTTATTGAAAGTACTGTTTTATGTTATAATTACCTGTTAATGTTAATTATGTTAATTAAATACAAAATTAATGCGACAAAATTATTCAGTGGCCTGCTCTGCCCACAGGGCTGACAACAAAACCAAACCATGTAAAATACCTTTCATTGAGTGTTCTCCGTATGCTCATTGGGACAACGGAGACTCAAACAAAACACAAATCAAACGGAGAAAACCTCAAGAGAAGAAAGGTATAGGATGACCAAACCACCACCAAAAGATATGAACACCCCTCAACCCAAAACAAACCAAAAATCCAAAACCACCATCAAACTGACATCATGGAACGTAGAAGGTCTAAACTCACCAGTGTTAGTTCTCACCAGAAAAAAAGTACTAAGCCGAATAAACAAAAATCATTCAGACATAATATTCTTACAAGAGACTCACTGGCTCACCACAAAACCAAACACACTGAAAGCACCGTGGATAAAAGATTGTATCACAGCCCCCTACAAAACCAAATCAAGAGGAGTAGCAATAATACTTACCAAATTCTTAAACTATGAAATATTAAGCACCATAATTGACCCAGAAGGTAGATACCTAATAAAAGAAATTACCATAGGACCCATGAAATACACACTGGTAAACATATACGCTCCTAATACTCCAAATCAGGCATTCTACACCAA
>WMED01026494.1:0-10800 GCA_019650415.1 Pipa parva
GTGATGTTGTATAGTGTATCTGTGTGTATTCATTCTCTTTGTGATGTTGTATATTGTATCCAGGGCCGGTTCTACCGATGGGCGATGTGGGCGACAGCCCAGGGTACAATCTATTTGAGGGGCACTGTCGCCCACATCGCCCATCACTAAACTTGACCTCCCCCCCCTTGCCCCGCGACTCCCACTCACCTCCAACAACGTTCCAGCGATGCATCTCCTCTGATGCGATAAGTTGAATGCGACGGTGCTCCTTTGCTGCTTCGGGTCTTGTCGGCTGTATTCGTCAGCTGCCGGCAATACCCGAACATCTAAGGAGCGCCGTCGCATTCAACTTAACTCATTAGAGGAGGTGCATTGCTGGAACGCTGTTGAAGGTAAGTGGGGGGCGTGGGGCAAGGGGGGGGGGTTGCGGGGCAGGGGGAGTTAGGCCCAGGGCGCCAATAGGGCCAGGACTGCTCCTGAGTTTATCTGTGTGTATTCATTATCTTTGTAATGTTGTATAGTGTATCTGTGTGTATTCATTCTTTTCTGCAGCTTTTGGCTGGTTTCACCAATGTAAATTGTATTGCTGCATATATTGCATTCTATTAGATACACCACATTGCTGGATATGCGATTGTATGATCCTGTGATGTGGAAAGTTCCATATTTATGAGTCACCATTGGGGAGCTATTTATGTTATTACAAAGTTTGCAGTGTGATGCCCCACATGGTTTAGTTCCTGTGTTATTGTCCTTATAATCCATATGGAGTTTCCTTGTTATTAATTTTTGTTTGAGGTTGGGTGGTTGTCTAAATGCCAGGATTGGGGGTTCAGGAAAGATTTATTTTAGTGTTTGATCATCTGTTAATAAAGGTTGCAACTCCTTTATGATTTTACGTATTCCTTCCAGCGTGGGGTTACATGTTGTTACCAGTGGCATTTGTGTGTTGATTTTAATCTCCTTGTATTTTAACAGGTTTCAGAGCTTGGTTAATATCTTTTATTAAAGGGGAACTATAGACAAACTACATCTTTACAATATGCAGTACTATATCTTAGTGAGAAGTGTTTCTCCCCAGTAGATATTTCATGTGACACAGAATGATTGAGTAGGCAGCACTGATAAACTCCTGCACCAGGAAAAGTGTGTGTCACATGTACTGGTCAGTTTTACATGAAAAGGTACCCTCCCCCGGACATTTTTGCCCTACTTACTACTTAGCATATGTGCACAAGTAAGCTTTCCCTCTGTAATCTCCTGCAACTTAATTTATGCGGCCAAAAGGTCAGCACACTGCTTAACCAATAGCAGTCAGGCATATTTTTCTTCTCATGTTGTCTGAATTGCAGAACAGAAAGAGGAGGGGGTGCGGGGGGAGAGAAATGTCAGCTCTCATGAAAACTAATTAAGGGAAGCAAACTGCAAGTATTATTTTCCCTATACATTTTTCTAACTATTTGTATCAGCAATTGGCTTTGTATAAAGGAGTTTTATATTTATGTGTGCAGTTATACCACCACTATAGTTCCCCTTTAATGATTCTGTGTTTGTAGCCCTTTTGTTGTAGATATCCTGCCAGTTTATTAAGGTGTTTGTTTCTTTCCACTGGATCTGAACATGATGTGACACAACCACATAGATCCTCATTTCAGTTATGATACAATGCTGATAATTTTGCTTAACTTGAAATAAGATTCTACTTATGAAGTATATTATTAGAGATGGCTGAATTTCTCAAAAATAACACTAGTTAGGGGGTGTTGGTTCACTTCAGTCACTCACCCCATGGTTAGGTAGGGGGTGAGGGACTTAGTTAGGGACATAAGTAGGTTAGGGCCCCCATCCCAATATAGTGCTGATGGAGTTGGGGGCCATGGGAGGGGATCAGCGTTGGACCCCCTCCAGGTAGCGTTCCCCCCACTCCTGTATTGTGATTGGTGGGAGTGGGGAAATAGAACCCTACTTCTCAATTTATTTAGGTGCAGGAGGGTACTGGAAGTGGCTCCTATAGAGTTGCTGCCTGCACTTAGCGATCCCCCTCCCCTGCCTAGCGCTGGAGTAGGGTGGGGGTGTAGGGGTAGACCCCTACTTTTTAATTCTTTAGGTCCCCCCTAACCCTCAGGGACACAGGGGAGGGTGCAGGAAGAAGCTCCTATGGAGCCGCTGCCTGCAGTTAGCGATCCTCCACCCGCCTAGCGCTGGTGTAGGGTGGGGGTATAGGGGTCCCAGGGACACCTTCCTTTTATTTATTATTGCAGCTCAGGGCTGCAGGGACACAGAGGGGCAGGAGGAAAGGTGCAGGGAAGTGGCTCTTCCTGCACTTAGTGATCTCCCCCCCTGCCTAGCTCTAGGGTAGGGTAGGGGTAAAGGAGTCCCAGGGACCCCTGTTAGTTGGGATTTATTTAGTTTGAACAAATTATTTCCATAGCACTTCTATTGTAGTAGCGCTATAGAAATAATTGTGTTTAAATCATTAACTGCTGACTTGCCGGTTAATGATTTAAACTGCGCTGTGTGCTACTGTTGCAGAGGGGGATCAGGGGGGATCAGAGGGAGGTGTGGGGGTCCTAGGGACCCTTACTAGCACATACTTATGTGGGTTATAGTAATTATTTCCATAGCGCTTCTATTGCAGTGGCACTATGGAAATAATTGGCTTTTAAATCATAACCGCTGACTTGCCAGTTATGATTTAAATAGCGCTTGATGTTACTGATACTGGGGGGGATCGGGGGTGGTGTGAGGGTCCTAGGGACCCTTAAAAATAATCGTTCCACCGAATCATCCCAAAGTTCGAATTTGTTCAGAATTGAATTTTTAGTGAAATTTGGAACGAATTCCACTTCGTCCGAATCGATTCGGCCATCTCTAAATATTATAAATCCCTGAATTAACCAGAAATCCTCTACTGTACAGAACTGACAGTAGGTGTCAAGGCGCTATGAGGCAGTTAAGGATATGGGATGCAAAATTGCGCAATATATACAGAGAAAGTAAAGGGACATTTAAAAGTAATTTCATAAACCAAGCAATGACATCCATGATCCCTCTGGAAATAGAATAGCACTGAGTTTTGAGTCATAATGTGTAGCTCATATATAAACAGTGCGTATGTCTTTGTTTAGAAATGATATTGCAGAACTTTTAAAGAATGAAAATTACAAAGACAGGTTCAAGGTTCATGTGGATGGAGTAAAGCCTTTGTTTACTAGAGAATGTTTAGCAATGGACAGAAGAAATGGATGTTATCTTACATTACTGTATATTCCTTATCTCATTTCTGAAGCTTTTCCAGTGTAACTGGTACAGTGCTACGTTCTGAGTTAGTAGACCAGTGCGAACCAGTCAAACTGTACCATAGATGCCACCAGAGTAGCGGACTCTTCTCATTTTACTTATTTCAGATATCTGGACATTCTGGCCTTCGTACTCGTTTTTGGTTCAGTGCCAATTTTATTTCTATTTTTGCTAACCCGCCATTTCAGATCAGTACTCATATCCTTCATTGATGGGGAAACGTTCTCTACGGCGACTAAGGAACCAACTCCACAGGTTTCATTAGTTTACACCAGCCAGAGAAAAGTGAACACTTGGTAAAATTTGCTTTGAAAACTTTTAAAACAGGCGCAACATCGATGAAAATAGGCTGTTTTTCCAGCTGTAACAAGTCAAAGAACTTATTTCTATTTCTCTACTTCTGTAAATCCCACCCCTCCCCCAGGTGTCTCATTTCAGTCTTGTCTGGCTTTTTCCCTATGTTTAGACCATTAGAGACCCAAAGGGCGGGAGAAAACAAAGGCACAAATTGAAGGGAAAACAAATTTATTTCCACTTATATTTTCCACATATACTGTATTTTGAGGCTCTTCATAAAGTATAACAGGCCTTTAACATTGGAAAGCTTTAAGCAAAACTCAACATGACTTATAATTTGTCCGAGTCTAACAGTATAGGGCAGTGGTTCTTAACCTTGTTTGAGGTACCAAACCCACCAGTTTCATTCACTGAACCCTTCTTTAGTGATAAATCACTTGACCTCTGTGTCCTGACCTCTGTGGCAGAGGCTTGACCGAACCCCTGAGACTGACTCACCGAACCCCTAGGGTTCGATAGAACCCTGGTTAAGAACCACTGGTATAGGGGCACTGCTCCACAGGCAAATATTAGTCCAGCCAATCAGAATCTTTATTATAATCCATTCAAGTGAAGCAAGACTGCTTATTGGGCTTCAGTTATCCATTCAACATTCCTTTTGTTGACAGAATGATGACAGCATAACATTGTATGCAAGAACAATAATCATGTTGTAATATTATTATAAACTTAGTAACATTACTCATACTAGGAAAATGTTTCTTGGGCTCAAAATCAACTAAAAACTTTTTTGACCTAGTCATTCTAAATAAGATTCTCATTCAATAAAACTATGATATTTGACTTGCAGCATTCTCCCTCCCACAAATCCAAGCCAATATATTTCCAACCTTTGGCATTTCTTCCAGGTAGAAATATTTGTAAAACTCCTTCCCTATTAATCCATGAAAGGAAAACAAAGTGCAGATCATTCGCCAATCCTAGTGGTTACAATTAGTTTACTCAAGTGGGCGAAATGTAATAAAACCGATAATCGTGATATCGAACGATTTTTACCAATATCGCAATATTGATATTGACGGTATCGATATCGCGATTTTGAAATTCGAACGAACCATTGATTTCAATGGCAGAATTCCATAATATTGCTGGAAAATTCAATATCAAGATATCAATATCGTCAAAATTGCGATATCACGATATTGATAATATCGATCTGTGAAAAATTGTTCAATATTGCGATTTTGGTCATTTTTACAATTTCAATAAATTTCGCCCTTGAAACAATCTTCGCCATTACAATCCCAGACAGAATACTATCGTAAATGTCAGATTTTCTCATGTCCAAGAGGAGGAAGTTGGACTCTGAGGCCAGTCTACTGTCTGTGGGACTGTGCACCCATTACACACACACATTTACTTCTTTAAAAGGAGCAATGAATGTAGCCTATTTTACCATGGTAATCTAGAACAGACATGGTGCCTAAATTGTTAATAAAATGCGAGTAGCAATCTAAACCTTCGTAGAATCGTTTTAATATTTCATGTTTACAGTTTGGAATGTTTAGAATACGGAATCTTTTAGAATTTCCACTTCATTATTTATGTCAGAATCCTTTGGAGTTAAAATAATGCAGAATGTCAAAACAGCTGCCAGCATTTGGTGAGGCATAAAGGGAAGGTTATCATTTTTTCCTCTGCTCCTATAAATATTGTGATGGAAGAAATCGAATATAAAATAAGCCCCCACAATGACTGGATAATTCTGGGAAAAAAATAACAGACCTGGATTTTTGCTCTGCTAAAGCATATGAATCTGTCAGTGTTTGTTTTTCTACATTGATGACGTTTGTGCTCTGAATTGTCTCCTAGGAGAAAACTGTACTTTTTTTTTAAATTTAACTCACACACATGTTCAGGGGCATAACAATGGCAGTTGTAGCAGGTCCAAGCCTTTTGCAACTACAGCTGTGGCCACTGTGCAAGCCTATAGCATCTACTCCCAGAGCCCTACTGATATGGGTAAATCAACTATATTCGGTCTGGGGTGGTGTGTGTGTGTGTGGGGGGGGGGGACACTGTGGGCAGAGGGAGCCCTGGTACCGATCTTGCATTGGGGCAAAGGGGGAGGTTGTCATATTCTAATTATGACCCTAAATTACGTCACTGTAGCTGTTGGTGAATAAAGACCTGGGCAGAATATAGGGTGTGGTAGCCTTCTGGATAAAAAAACTGGGTCAGTAGCTGTTCTGTCTTTATGAGAGCAGTGGGTATAATTCTGACAGATAAACTCCTCCCAGAAAAAAGTCACTGCCATGGAAACTGGGTCCAAATTCATCTTTTATTGCTCGGGTGGAGTAAAACTGGGGAACAGTAAAGAGTAAGAGAGCTTATTGAGAAGTACGACATACAGTAAACATCATAATAAACCAAATAAACCATAAAGCATAAAAATGTATATATACATGGTCTATGCATCCTACAGATGGGGCAAACACTGGGACAATGCAAGTATGGTGGCAGCCTTAATTAACATTTGGTGGAAAAACATCAATAAACATGTAAATTCATAACAGCATGGGAATCTGCAATGCTGGATAAATATGCAGAATATATTCACATACCAGCGATGCTGCCTTGGGCCTACATAGATGCAGATGGATACAGATGGCGTTGTCTGCATACTATACATAACAGTTATGGCTCCTCAGGGGGCTGACTTCCTGGTTCATACGTGGAAATATGATGATTTAGAAGAACCTCTGGCAAAGTAAACAGTCTGTGTAAGCTAAGTACTTGCTATGGATATTAGTAGACCACTAAAGGGGAGCATTATCACATAACTCTATGGCACAGTGAACAATGAAATAAACATGCATTGTTTAATAAAAACAATGATTTGTTTTATTATACATAGATTAATAATGTCTTTGCAATTGTGAAAACGTCAAGTTCTAGCCCCATGGTAAGCCTGCTTGGGTTCTGCATTTCCTGGTTCTTATAAATAGTCATTATTTCCTTTCAGGCACATTATTCCTGCCTTGCATTTCTTTCAGTTTTTATTTAACTCTGAATATCTTGTTTTACATAGTATAGTCCTCCATCTTAGTTTTGTCTAGTATACAGTAAAAGGGGGAATGCACGCTAACTGACATGAGGAAGGGTCCAGATCACTCGATTTCACTTGAGTAACTTGATGGGAAAGTTGTTAAATTTTTAATTGCCTTATTCATGATACATAAGGAAAGAAAAGTTCCATTATGGGTTAGCACAAGCCAGATTTTACTATAGAGCAGAGGATGTCTTCCTATATAAGAGGAATATTTTCAGCTGTGGAACTTATTGTAGTTTCCAACACTGTGATCCTCTAAGATAATATAAATGAATTGCTCTGGAATGGTAGTAGTAATGTCTGGATTTTAGGCTAATTCTTTAAATCTTCTTGTTGCTTTGTTGCAGAGAAATTGTTTGTCTATGATTAAGCATAGTTAATTGACTTGAGATTAGGTTTTCAACAGCAAAGCAATCCTCTCAATGCTTCTCTTAGGAGCTTGGCCAACCAAAGGCACTCAACTTATTTAAATTTAAATTAGTTACTGTGCCTCGTTAAATGGTATTAAGTGTTTTATGTTTGGGATCATGTCGTTTTCTATTTGTGTTCATTCACTTTTACACTATCTACACTATGTACTATTTTCCTCTAGATTTCAAGGCAAAAATGCAATGTAAACAACATTCAATATTTTTATTTGTCACTTACCAAGTTAAGGTTTGCATTCATCTTGTATGTATGAATGACTATTTTTTTTATAAATTCTATGTTGTTGCTAAGGGGGTTATTCACTATGATGTGAATTCAACTGTCGAATTCGCAAACAGCGGATTCTCATAGTAAATCCGCTACAATTTCCCCATTGTAAAGTCACGACAATTTTTTAATGTTAAGAGTGCGACAATTTCCCCATAATAAAGTCGCAACAGCAACAATATTCTCATTATAAAGACACGACTGCAACAGTAGCAGCCTATTGTGACTGTCTTTATCTGGCGAATTCGCACCTATACGCAACAATGCAGACTTTAGTGAATAACCCCCTTTATATTATGTGACATCATTTGAAAGGTGTAATAACCTGTTTTCTACTTGGCTGGATAAAATAAATGTAATTTCTGGTGCTTGCTAGCTCTGAAGTAAAACTATAACCAAAAATCCAACAATATTCAGCATACCTATTAAAATCACTATCTGCTTCCACCTATTCACAAACAATTGGATTTGTTCTTCTAGTATTATTTGAAAATGTTACTTATGAGGATCTTATAATTTGATCAGAATCACACCAGATTATGAGTGAAATAAGGTGTTTTAGACTCGTTCTAGGAATTATGAGTATCTGATCTTAATGATTAAGATTTGACTGATGCCTTCACCACTTTCCAGCATCTCATCAAGAGTCTAGACATTTCACTAGCCAATTCCTGGGGTCTATTACCTGTCACTTGAAGGACTGAAAATAGAGCAATCAAGGTCCAGGTGATTCAAATCTGGCCAACATTAAGAAACATAAGAAGGAAGTGCTCATTTTAGAGAATTTTAAGATTTTAGCAAAAGGTTATCAACAATTTCTAAAAGATCATTTTCCCCATTACCATCTTAACTCACAGGGAAAGCATTCAGTGAAATCTAAAGGATAAGGAAGCGCACAAACATAGTGCCTTAAAAGTTTTAAAGAATATATAGTAAAGATGTACCAAACGTGCCAGTTGAAACAAGAAATGCACCAACAAACCGTGTATCACTGCAAACAGATAATAGCTTTGCTATATGCTCACCAGAACAACAATTCAAAGAGGCATGTAAACAATAGAATGTGGGTGCGGTCCTCTTTCCTTCCAGCCAGAATGCTACACTTCAGCATAATCATTTGTCAAACATGGTTTCACACTGCCAAACTGACTCCAACACAATAGGTGATTCCTTTAGCTTAATGTAGCTTTTAATGTGGGTATATACACATAAAAAGTTTCAAACAACTCCTGAAGAAGCGGTACTCGTGAAACGTGTAGAGTTGGACCATTTTGGACTTGTATGTATGCCTGGTTACTATTTATTCCATGCCATTTTATTGTATGGACTGCATTTGAACTGGTGACTGTCTATACTGGAAAGCTGCTTTAACAGTGATACCATCAATAAGATTGTGAGGTTTTATGTCCTAATGACTCGGTTTATTGTTTTTAAACTTTTGACCATGTGGTCACAATAAAGCAAAGAATTTTACAGATTGGAGTGCTGGAGAACCTATTTTTTGTATTTTGACCGCTACAGTCACGCTCTTCTCCTGGCACCCGGCATATAACACTGTATCAAGGATTGTTAGCAGCCTAATTTTCTTTCTTTAGTGAATAAGGAGTAGCAAATTCACAACTATCGAAGCATAGCGGACCCAAAGTGACACAAATACACTGACTGGTTAAATTTTAAATATAATGAATAAACCCCCAAAATATGTAAAATAACACCTGCAAATAAACATATGTATACTGAGAGCAATTTACATGCTTTCCATTACTACTGGAACACTCTGTCCCCCAAGTCGGTAAAATCAAGGCTAAAATACAGCACTATACTTAGTGATAAAAGAAGACAGTCAGAGTAAAAGCTCAGTGCTCTAAGAATATACACCCAAGAAACTATAGATATGGAAGATAATACTTAATGTAGACTTTTTTTGTAGCCCAAAAGCTCGTTGTGGAAACCGCAATGTGTGCAGACTATGGTTTGTTCCTCGTGCGAATGACATATGTTTATATACACACAGCTTAAAGCAAATATTGCTTCCCACAAAAACATTAAAAAGCCACAACTCAACGTCTACTCTTTTTTTCATATACTGTATTTAAAGGGATTATACAGCCCCTTACAATTAGTATTAATTTCTCTTCTTCTTTTTTTTTTTAATTTAAGAAGTTTCTATTAAAAATAAAAACTAATTATTAGAATAAAAACCAATTATTAACAGTGTACAGAGGCTAGAGAACATAGTTAAATGAGCATTAGAATTAAAACCAAAAACTAAGGATTGTCTCATTACCAAAGAATGCCCTACATGAAAGTGTAGACTATGAAAAAGGATAAGCACAGAACAAGAAGAATAAAGCAAGGGATAAAGTGCTGCAAATTCTCTACACTAAATCCTCACGATTCTATAAACAACTTTGATTAAAACTCTATACAACTGATTGGGACCAATAAAATGTATTGTATGACTCTAGTGTATCATTACAGTGTGAAAATACTCTTATTATCTCTGTAAATGGTCAAATAGTTACAGGAAACAATATACTTCCTAAATGTACTATATTCACAGTGGAGCGATATCTCACATAGATCACCCATATCCCAAGATTCATTATACTCCTTCTTATAAAGGAAGATTACTGGAGCATTGATCAACATGATGTGTCCCTGAAGTACCCTCATATGGAATTTAAGGATTCTTTTTTTTTTGTTTCTTCCTATTCCAGTGCATTAATGCATGTAGATGTTATAAGTAGCATTGTAAAAAAAATTTATATATATATATACATAATAAAAATGCAAATAATTTAATCTTCCAATTAAAGCAAAGCACAAAGATGGATGCGGACATGTATTTGTAAGATGTTCAGTACAGTACAAACCAAATTAGTAAACAGCCATGTGCATAGTGAGGAGTTAACCTATAGAGCAGAATTATGATAGAGAGGTTCTACAGAGAAACAGGATAATAGACTTGGTGATATAGCGTAAGAGTATTAATCCAAAATGGCTGCTACCTGTGTGTTAAGGTTCACCATGTAAATAAATTGTTAGCAACTACATATGACATGTTGTCTGCTGACCTTTAAATGATATTGTCTACATTGGGGTTGAGGTTAGCCAGTACAGTAGCTGAGGTTTGGTGTTTTTTTTTCATTTCATACCACAGACCAGTGGCGATTACTCTAAGACTGCAAGGGAATCTCAGCTTCCCCTAAAATGTCAAAAAATAAGTGATCAAGTATATACTGTTGTGTGTATATGTCAATGACTAAATATGCGCTACAACGCTCTCAACTTTTGTTCAGAATCAGCTTCTTATCACTGGTAACAATGCGGCGTTCTTCTCACTCATTCCCGCAGCTTCAAAGTGCTTTAAACAGTGTGGACGCTGAGCGTCCACAGAGTTCAATAGTGAA
>WMED01026495.1:0-10800 GCA_019650415.1 Pipa parva
TTGTAGCCACATTGGCGAAAAAAAAGTTAAAAAAGCATAAAAACAGCTACCGTTTTTATGCTTTTTTCACTTTTTTTCGCCAATGTGGCTACAATAAAGATGCTTTAATATTATTAAGGAGTGCTGGAGATCTAACTTCTTTTCCTATGCCTATACAAGACGTCCGCTACTCTGGAGCACCCTGCACATGGATATGGAACAAGGATTGAGCGGTTGGTAAATATATGGCAACATATATAATTTGCATTATCAAGTGTAGCATCAACAAGACTAATTAACAATTACGAAGTGTCAGAAAATATTTTTGAAATTATTAATAGATACTTTAATCTTTTCAACAACAAAACAGAAAGTGATATCAAGGATAAAATAGTCATAAACTTTAAAATATGCAAAATAGTAGATTCCAAACTTTTTTCTGTAATAGTTATGTTAGAAGAAATAAGTGACTAATATATGGAACCTTTCCTAAGGCCTCAACATCACTACATGTTTCATGAATATCCGTAACGCACAGGTTGATCTCCCTTTAATTCAGCCTGTGCTGCTGTGTTGATAGTGACATAACATGCACCAGTGGTGAGGACAAAGGACAAGTTTGAGAACTGATAAGTTAGAAAATGTATGTATTTTTGTACACAGTAGTAATGGACGTTTAACAACTCCTGGATCATGTGTTTATTGCATGTTTATTTGAACGTTAAATACTTGACTTCCTGATAGAACATGCACTGAATTTCTATGTATCTGGTCACTTCAAATTCACTTTTTTTTTCACACCAAAATTACTTGATTTTTTCCCCCCTTACTGAGCAGTTCAATTTAAAAATAACTTCATCTTGAAGGAAATGAAAATTTTAATGCGACTAGGAGATTATGTGGTTTTCTTGTTCTTTATATTATCTATCTTCTGTGTTTTCGGCTATGTAGAACAGACTGGTTTCACTCAATAAAACATTTTAAAAGGGATACTTATAAAGGTTTCAGCTGATTTGCAAAAATCACATACGAAAAATGCATCAAAAAGTTACTTTCGAAATGGCCATAAAACTTTTTTAAATAGGTAATGCTGGCGTAACTGAAAAAACAACAGCAAAAAACACTTTCTCCAGCTTTAAGTGGTTGTAAAACATTTTGACTTTGATTTATTCACATTTTGAGCTAACATATAGAATACCAATTGCTATGAGTTTAGAATCTGTCATTATATATATTTGTTCTGGGCTCAGTTCCACCCTGGACTTTATCTGCATGAGGATTGTATGTTCTTCCTGCACTTGCGTGGGTTTTCTCTGGGCACTCCGGTTTCCTCCCACAATCCAAAAACATACATCTATGTGTAACTGAATAGGGAAACTAGATTGTAAGCTCCACAGGGCAGGGACTAAAGTGAATGATGAACCTCTGTAAAGTGCTGCATAATATAGCAGTGCTATATATAAAAAAAATATATATATATATATATATATATATATATATATATTTAATTTTTTTTTTAAAGTCTAATCTGATTGGCTGTTAGAAATGCAGCAGCACCAGACCTATTCAGTGAGTACATCAGAAGCAGCCATGTAGTTGGGTACAACAAAGAACGTACAAGGTCACGTTTAGATTCTGTAAGCTTTATGGGAATGTTAATGAAACGGTATAGATTGGTAATAACCTGATTAATATTAACAAGTATGGCTGCTTTTTTTCTTTTTTTGAAGGATTGTGTCTTTTGTGGATATATATTCAGTGTTTATAAAAGGAAATTAATTTTCTGTTAAATAACTATTCATTTTAGTCAGGTTTTATTCTTTGGTGAAGTATTGCAGGTTACTGGTTAGTTGAATCATATGAAATGTGCCTCCATATTATTCATTAAAGTGTTTGTTTAAAGCAGTGGTTCTTAACCTTTTTATTGCTGTGACCCTTTATTATAATTCCCCGTGATTTGGCGACCCCATTTATTAATTATTATTGGGCAACCCCATTTAATCCTTATATTTCCAATGGTCTTAGGCGACCCCAGGCAAATCATCATTCGACCCCAAATGGGGTCACGACCCACAGGTTGAGAACCGCTGGTTTAAAGGGATGTTTCCTATTATTAGGTATTTTTAGAATGCTGTAGCCAGTGATATTTTAACAGAATTTGTAGTAAGTCTTAATTTTTTTTTTTGTAGTTTTTTTGCTTTTTTTAATTATACTGGTCTTATTAGATGTGTGGTTCATCTTAATAGGACCTAAAATAAGAAACCTAGTATCCCCAGGCAAGGCAGATATTATCTGTTTAGTTATAATTAAAATAATAATCATAGATATAACGTGGTGCCCTCAACTCTGTTGCAAACAAAGACAAAACAAAAGTGTGAGACAGAAGTTAAAAACAGAAGGAGGGGGAGGGTTCACATTGCAGAAATGTGATATGATAAGAAAATGATTAACTATGAAAAGTTTGCAGAAATAATTTGTGTTATGAGTGTGAGTGTACACGAAACATTACTTATAGTTTATGAAATGAAAAATATATATTTTTTAATATGTATAGAAATTTCTGTGGTTATGTTTGCGTAATGTTTTGGGGTTCTGATAGTTAACATATATGGCTCCGATGCTCAGTCAATCTTATTTTTATGACTCTGCTTGTTTGCTCCAAATACCCCAAGCTACAAGGACATTTTAATAGATAAGTTGCACTGTTATTGAAATTTATTAAACTCTGAAAAGCCCAATTTCTGTTTTCCGAGTTTATCCCGAGAACATCTCGGCTGTTCGTGTGGTAGAAATAGCTCGATACTTTTTTATCAAATTTTTCGATAAAAAGGTAGCCATACTACTAATGTTAAGTTATGGGTGACTTTCCATCGAAAAATCCAATCGAAAGATTTGATCGAAAAGTTTCTATCTGTAAATATCAATCGAAAATATTGAGCAATTTTTACCGCATGAACAGCCGAGATGTTCTCGGGATAAACTCGGAAAAGTGAAATCGAGCTTTTCTGAGTTTAATAAATTTCGCCCCATTGGAGTTACAAGTGGAATAATCTCTAACTTTTATATTATATCCTTGGGAGGGTGAGTTAGTGTGGTGCCCCTTATGATAGAATTAAGATTCTAATACTGTAAGCAAGGGTAGGTACCAAATGTAGGAGTAGATAGAAACGTCTGTTGTG
The DNA here is from genome assembly GCA_019650415.1 of Pipa parva. Taxonomy (NCBI): domain Eukaryota; kingdom Metazoa; phylum Chordata; class Amphibia; order Anura; family Pipidae; genus Pipa; species Pipa parva. Next base: position 3,159 of record WMED01026495.1, read on the forward strand.
TTTTTTCTATCTTGTTTGTAACATCTCTTATATTCCCACCCCTACGATATGAAAATAAAGGTGTTCCTATATGAGGTTCCTTGTAGCTTCACTATATTGTAAAAGTGGGCAGAATTTTAATATGGTTTGTTTAACGAGTTTTGAATGTATAAAAAAATATAGATAGAAATTATATTTTATTTGTAATGTCACAATTATTTTTCTGGTTTATATGGGGTATTTTACCCACTTGAGAGGCTATTTTTCTTAGGGCAGTTTTATTATACCCTCTCTGTTGAAAATTATGTATAATGGTGTCTGCTTGTTGGAAGTATTCATTATCTGTAGATGTAATTCACCTTATTCTTAAGATCTGCTTTTTTGGTAAACTGTTTTGTATTCTTGGAGAGTATTGTGTTTTATACTTACTCATTTTTATATAAAGCTACTGTATTATGCAGCGCTTTGTCATTCACTTCAGTCCCTGCCCCATGGAGCTTACAATCTAGTTTCCCTGTTCAGTCACACACACATGTATGTTTTTGGATTGTGGGAGAAAACCGGGGGGCCTGGAGGAAACCCACTCAGGTGTGGGGAGAACATACAAACTCCATGCAGATGAGGTCCAGGGTGGAATTGTACCCAAAACCCAGCGCTGCTAGGCAACAGTGCTAACTACTGAGCCACTGCACTGCCCAGAGTGAAAACTATCTTTCATACAGTGGTTATTCTGATCTGTCGATTTTCTATAAACTGTGGTCTATAGTGTGTTAATAAAGTGCACCCGTCGCCAAAAAATGACATTGTTTAGTCTAGCATGCTAGACTAAACAACTTTGTTATTTAAATAAATTAAAAAATACTTACCTTTTAAAAGTTATCCCTTGGTGACTCTGCTTCTCAAACCGACTTTTTGCTAGAAGCCTAGCAGAAAGTCAGCTTGAGAGGGCTTCATGACGTGATCGCGCACGCCTCTATGCTGGGGAGCTCAAAGCACTTGCACTTTGAGCCTCCCCAGCCAGTAATGCTGACAGCTTCCTCAGTAACTGACTGGGGAAGCTGTCAGCGTTACTGGCTAGGGAGACTCAAGTGCATATGCTTTGAGCTCACATGAAGTATCGCGGTCACGTGACCATGCGCGCCTCTAAGCTGGGGAGCACAAAGCATATGCGCTTTGAGTCTCCCTAGCCAGTAATGCTGACAGCTTCCACAGTCAGTTACTGATGAAGCTGTCAGCGTTACTGGCTGGGGAGGCTCAAAGAAATATGCTTTGAGCTCCCCAGCATAGAGGCGCCCACGATTACATGATCGCGTCATGAAGCCCTCTCAAGCCGACTTTCTGCTAGGCTTCTAGCAGAAAGTCGGTTTGAGAAGCAGAGTCACTGAAGGATAACTTTTAAAAGGCAAGTATTTTTTAATGTATTTAAATGACAAAGTTGTTTAGTCTAGCATGCTATGCTAGACTAAACAATGTCATTTTTTTTTTGTGACGGGTGCACTTTAATTACAAAAAGCTCTACATCCAAAAAATGGATTCTACAAGGATCGCTTGTAAGTGTGAACTCAATGGTGTGTTTCTAATTGTTGTAGTTTTATAAGGGAGCCTTTCCAAATGAAAAATATGTCATCCACAAACCGCTAGCAATAATAAATATGTGGAGGAAAAAGGAGATTTTGTAAAAATATCTCGTTTTTTAATTCGTACATAAAAATATTGGTGTATGTAGGGGCAACATTTGTACCCATACTTGCTCCAATTTTCTGTAAATAAAAGGTTGAATCACACCTGAAATAGTTGCATGTAAGTATAAATTCCAATAATGTGCATAGAAAAATAATCCAAGATGCACTGTTGTTTCCATCTCTCAACAAGGCCTCATTAATATACCTCATGCCCTCCTCACTTGGAATACGCGTATTTAGGCTGTTAACGTCTATGGTACATAAGTAGAATTCTGATGTATCTAAGGCTGTCTTTTGTATTTTGTTAAGGAAGTCTGTTGTGTCCTTTAAGTATGTTGGTGATTTAACAACAATCGGTTGTAAATAATAATTATAGAAGGAGGTTGTAATAAGGAACCCCTGGCGGACACAATGGGCCTTCCTGGAGGGGGGGGGGGGGGGGGGGGGGATGATTGAATTTTTAGTAGAATATAAAAGACTTTTACCCTGGGGTGTGTTTTTCTGTTAGGGCTTCCTTTAATTTACCAGTATGTTAGCACCTGCTTGTAGTGTTGAATCCAAATACTTTTCTATATAATTTTTTGTAAAAAATAGTGTCACTTTGCGTCATGCTTCTCCCATATACATGATGCGGTCTATCACCACAGGTCTCCCCCTGAGTTAATTTCAATTTTTCTTAAGTTCTTTTTGCGTTGGTACTGAATATTATATGATGTAGAGTACTGTGTATCCCATCATTTTTTTACTCTTGTTTAATACTAAAATATTAATAAGATCCATGGTGTTACTTTGTATTTTTGGATCAAATGTACTCTTACTTTTGACCTTAGGAAGGATCATTCTAATTGCTTCAGTTTTATTATAAATGTTAGTGGAATTAGCAAACCATAACTTAAAGTGCACCTGTCACCACAAAACTCTAATACTAATTTAGGTTCTTCTAATGAAATAAAAGTTTTTGTAAATATATATGTTTTTTTTTTAACTGTACCTTAATACAGCGTTTCTCTCTGTCATCTTCCCTGTCAGCCTGACTTCTTTACTGAGTTGGGTTGGGCGGGGCTAAATGATTGACATTATAGCTCCTCCAATAAGATCCCCTAAATCATGATCTAGCAAGGACTTTTAAGTCTTCATGTATGCATAAAATGAAAAAAAAAAAAAATCAATTTGAAAGTCAAACCATTCTGTCTGGTGAACAGGTACATAAGAATTTAAACAAGGGTATGTCCTAAGTTCAGCAGAGGTTAATGCTGCTTTAGAAATATTAAGTACCTTAGAGTCCATTGCTTTGCAGGATGTTACTGCATGTGTCTTGCTCACTGTTGTCGAGGTGTAGGAGTGCTCCTGGTGTGTCAGTTGGCGCCAGGACCCTTGTGTGCTCTGGTTCATCTAGCTGCCTAGTTGTCTTATCTGTGCCATTGGAATGGTTTTCCGTTGTGCCACTTACGCAGAGACTTGTGGTCAGCATCTTCTTTTTCTCGGTGTGTTGCTTCCCGTGCACATGCATATGGTCTTGTCGGTCTTTGCTTCCTCATATTAGCCTTTGTTACATCATACACACAGCAAATACTGCTTCAAGCGGCCAATTCAAGAAGTCACTCTAAACAATAAATCTCCTTTCCAACTGAGATCAGGGCAATTCTCTTGGAGGTTTGTAAGTTGAAAATTGTTGCTATACTTTATGCATATAATTAAACTATGGTTAAACACACAAATACCAACTAGAACAAGGCATGACACCAAAACAATCCCTATCGGCACTACTACACTCACCAAAGGATTGGTCAGAAGTTAATAGCAAATAAATAACAAACCAAACTATGTTGGTGAAATTTGGATGCGCTTAACAATTTGTACAAAATGCAAATGAAAAAAACTTTTTCTAAAAATTAGAATGTGAAAAAATGTATAATGAAAATACTCAAAATGTGTGAAAAGTGCACGTGAGTCCCAATAAAGTCAATGTGGATCTTCTTATAAACTTGCAGCTCCTCTTCGGGGGTACACACTGTTTACCCCTTTTCATAAATTTAAAACCAGAAAAATATCTAAGGAGGAATCGCAAATAATGCACTATAGTGCTTTATCCTTAAATTAGTGATTTTACACTGTCATAAAATCACTAATTTTTCAGAAGTTAATAGCAATAATCCCCTCCTACTAACCACTTACAAAGCCTGGTACAGAATACACTACAATCATCAATCTCCTTATTTTTACCATTTTACTCCAATACCCAATTTCCAGCAGGACTGAACTCCCCCACATTGAAACAATGGAAAACAGTGGGCATCACATTCATAAAATATATTTAAAAAAAATAAAGAAATTCTGTCATTTGATCAACTGAAAAGGCTTTTTCTTCAAATGTTACCCAGCATATTCACATATCTACAAGTCAAATCATATGTGAAGAGGATCATAAACAAACTACAAGAAACGGACCTAACACATCAACTAGATGATATGATCAAACACCCATCATCAATAACCCACAAAAATAAAGACATCTATAGCAGAGGAAGAACCCACTTAGACTTAACCTTGAAAACCGGCAAAAAAACACTGGACCACTTACTTCCCGAAACTTACATTCCAAAATCTGATACAAGCCACCATATCATCCGACAAACATCTGATCTCCACAATGTACCATGACATGACTTACAATATCCTTCACTGGACCTATTTAACACCCATCAAAAGATTTCAACTGGGTCTCTTACCAACATCACAATGCCTGAAATGTGAAACACCAGACGCAAATTTATATCATAGTCTATGGTCTTGCACAGTAATACAACAACTTTGGACAGAGATTTATCAATACTGCCAAGATAAGCTACATTTATAACTAGAACTTACCCCAGAATGGGCAATCTTTGGAATATATACTCCCAATCAAAATAAAACTAACCAGGCATAACTGCACACTATTAACAAAAATAGCAGCTACAACTAAAAAAAACAATTCTCGCCCATTGGATACAAACAACGTCCCCGCCTATCGAAACAGTCTCCAGTCGAATAAAATTTTTGTTCAATACACTCCAGAATCTCAATGGAAGAAAGGGTTAAAAACTTTTTCCTAATCTAGAATCCATATATCCTTACTTTACCCAGATGAATACAATTTCAATATACCTCATGGTACTGCAACCAAATACTATGTGACAATTTACAGATTACATACTAACCTGTTCCTTGCACATAAACAGTAGCCTTGGGGGAGTGACTGTTAGCTTATTCAACTAGACTTGGTTACATGTTTATCATGATTATTGCATAATACATCAAGTTTAATGTACTGAGTTTATAAATGCACAGCAATAAGAACAGTAAGCAATGTGGATGACTTTCATGTTGTGTAAAAATTAAATACATGTTTAATGATGAAAATATTGTTAATTCAAAGAAATCTAAGTTTTGTGCTTGTTGCACTTTCTTAAATTTGTCGCAATAAAAGAAATATTTATAAAAAAAAATAGAAAGCAATAAAAATCATGAGTTTAACTTCATCGGTACGATTCAACATTTTTCCCAATGTTGTATTTGAATAATTGCAATGTCAGTGCAAATGTGAATTTTTACTTTTGGGTGTTACAGGTCAAGTAGTACAAGAGTAAAAAATTCTTCAAGATTTGGAGATAAGGGATTCCTCCATGCAACACAGTCCTACAAAACTGTATTTTGTGCTTATTTTAGGTACAAGACAAGATTACAATTTATCTGTTTTTTTCTTTTTTTTTTTCCTCCCTGAAACAAATTAAATTAGATTTCCTCTTCACAGCGCTGCGATCTTCTTCTTCACTTCCTGTTCCTGTGTGATTTTTTTGCAAATTGAGAAAGTGCAGTTGCAGGATTCTGATGTAAAACTGCTACTGTGCTTGTTTATTTCATGAAAATCACACAGAGACAGGAAGTGAAGGGGATCACAGCATTCATCAAGAACAGAAAAAATTAGCAAGTTATACAGACCAGGAGGCAGCGCTGGAGTTGCCTCTCTTCTTATGAATCACTTATGGTTTTTAACGAGCATTTATTACTCCTATAAGATTGTTTTGTTTTGTTTTTTGCAGCACTTTTATCTTATTCCACAACTTGGGTTTGTACTTATTATATTCAAAGCTGAACACTCTGCCGATTATAATCACATGGTCAGCTGTGAACTGTGGGATTGGGCAAGGCTTGCCACCGTAATGTTGTATACTGACACTAGGCCAGTTTCAGAAAGTTGGAGTTAAGAATAAATGTGATAAAACCAGTCATTACCCTCCTATTTAATTTTTTCTTTAAAAGCACAGAAAATGGTAAACTAAAAAAAGCGAGGAATGATCATTTTGAAATGTTCCTAATTTGCAGAACAACTATCACCCATTTGAATTTACTATTTGGCAGCCAATATGCTGCCTGAAAAAAAAAATTTCACATTTTCATTTGCTCTTTTGTTTTGCCAGAACAGCTGAAAATAATTTCAAATGAAAAAGAAATCCAAATATGTAGCTTTTCAGGCCTGTTTTAGAGGTGCTAATGGAAGATTTGCATCTGCACCGCAATTGTGTTGACATAATGCAGCATATTTTAAATCAATCTAAAAAGTGATTCTTCTGTATTCGGCCACATAAGGAAGATGAACAGTGTAGATGCTTTCTTACCATTTACAAAGCAAACCAAAATGTAGCCAACATATTGTCTGCAGGAAACATCCTCTGGAAACATCTCTTTTCAATTAAACATTTTTCAAAGCCTCTTTGAGAAGCCTACATGTGTGAATGGTAACACTAAAAAGCAGATCTGTAGCTGCAAGTCAAGATGCCCTGTAATTCAAATGAAATCATTTCCTTATATAACATGCATTACAAATCACTAATGGATTATTTAGTAGTTAAAGATACTTTAGGATAAATGATGGATCCAAATGGTGGAAAGGTTTGGAGCAAAATAAGAAAATATTTTATTGGAACAGTACCATCCAATGGAAAAAGAACACATCAGAGGTAAGGGAAAAATGGGCAGGCAAGATGGACCACTTTAAGGGAAAAAAGGCAGGCAAGATGGACCACTTTGTCTTTGCCATCTGTCTTTTATATTTTAAATACCCAAAAGCACTCCTAAAATCAATGACGAGTGAACAGGTGCTTCAGCAAATGATGCCTGTGTTTCATCTCCTTTTGAACATGATTCCTTCGCATTGTTAAAGTCAACTTAAACTACAGTGTTGAACTGTTTTTGGAAGAGAAATTGTTAGTCACCGATCACTGTAAAACTTTGCCTTGGCTGGAAGCAGACAGATAGTTGTGATGCCTGGTCTTTAGGGCTTGACAGTAGTTTAGAATGGAAAATCCCCACTAACCGAGATGACGAGGTAATGAATGTGAATGTTCTGTCTGCCTTGTAACCTCTGTTAATGACGTTGGACAAAGGGGATGCCTGCTTTGGACGGCGTTGGTATTTCCTGCATCTGTGAATAGAGGAAATATGTAGAATCAAGTACACTGAAACCATAGAATGGAGACATGTGCTGCTAGCTTGTGCAGGTATGGAGTTACATTGCACAATCCACAAAACTGGGGATTACCAGACCTTCTGCTGAATGCCTTTACTTCAGGAGAGCATTCCAAAAGGAAAATCTAAAGTAAATCCAATTCATATTGGCCTTTATTACATTGCTGGTTTTCATTATAGGGAATAAGAGCATGTAAGTGAAAGTTTTACTTCTTAAGGCTTTTTTGGGACAAAAACAATAAAGGTTATCACGAAAAAATGCTTTTTTTTTCCCTGTCAAACAAAATTCTTTTTCTAAAAATAAAAATCCATTGGGTCAGAAGTCACAAATGATTGTCAGCTGTACAAGCACCCAGATAAGAAAACTGTAAGAGCAAATCCTGTAAGTGTGGAACAAGGACACTTCCTCTCTGGATGTCTCGTGAAGTAATCCATTCCGGAATATGGTTGCTTCTGAAGACAAACTTCTTAAA
>WMED01026496.1:0-10800 GCA_019650415.1 Pipa parva
GGTAGTAAAGTAATTCCAGGCTGGAGAAAAGCTAGTGCAGGTCTTAACAGAAAGATAAGAAATTGGAAAGAAAAGTCTGAGAAGATCTGATCTCTGACCCTCAGCAACCAAAAAAGATGAAGCAAAAAAAGGCAAATAAACAATAATTACAAACCATAAAAAGCCATCAACTGATACACCAGTATACTGATATAAAAGATGTTTTATTGTATTAATATAACATTTAAAGCTTATTAAAATAAAATTAACAATAAGCAGTCCTTTTGATTTTGACTCATAGTTGAAATTATATATTACTTTTTTTTCTTCCCTTTCTATTAATCTCTCATAGGCTTAAATACTACACACTTTGGGACCACAGCGGGTATGTAGTTACCATCACATTTTACCGACTTTTTTTATTTATTTGTTTTATCTAACACTGAAGTAGATATGTGATTTGGTCTTCTTGCATGTGAAAGACTACATTCCAACAACTGGGCATGAATAAAAAAATAATTTTGATAAGTGTGCCTTTTGGAGTTGTTCATGACCTAGATAAAGAATGATGGGGTCATCATCATACATTTCTATTTAGTTAGAATAAATTAATAAAAGAAAATGATTAGCAAACATTTCCAAAAAAAATGTGTTTCTAAGCTTGGGCAAAATTTATTAAAGTCAGAAAGACCGTTCTTGGTCTTTCCGAGATTGCTGCACAAGTTTTTCTATCAAGTGCTTTGATCAAATTTTCTGATGGAAAGGTAGACATACTTTACATTAGTAGTATGGCTACCATTTTATCAAAAAATTGAGATCGAACAATTCAATTGAAAAAACTTGCATGTCATGTTTGGGGAACACGATAAACTCAGAAAAACCGAGAGCAGTCATTCCGACTTTAATCAATTTCACCCTATGTGTAGAACTTATTGTTTTGAGGGTTTTTTTTGGAATAATTTAAACATGTATGCTTTTCCGATCTAACTGAAAAGCAAATGAGAATGATAGTCTTACTTGTTATTTTTTGTTTATTTTATATATATCTTTGTATTAACGGATATAATGCCAATAACCACAAACTACTGTATGTTTTTTCTTTTAAAAAATTGAATTCATTTTCACCGATATCAAATATCATGCTTTCATTTGTTTTCCAGCTCAGAATTATACCTGTGGTGGTGTGCTAACGAATACTTACGGGGTATTTTCTAGTCCTTTTTACCCAGGAAACTACCCTTACAATGCATATTGTCTTTGGGAAATTCGAGTTCCTTTGGGTTATTACATAGAACTCTCTTTCTATCACTTTGAGTAAGTGTAAAAATTTCAAGGATATTCCTAAAAAAAATAGTTTGTAAAGAAATGTAGTCAAGTAAACCTAAACAACCTTTTTAAACCAGTCTTTATTTGACTCTTTGGTGAAGCTGGTATGTTTGTAGCACCTTAATGTGAGTTGTCCTGGCTTACTCCAAGATGATTGAGCAAGGAGGAGATTCAATGCCATGCCGATGTAAAGATACTAGTACAGAGGGACAGTGCTGTAAAGCAGGCACTGTGTCTAAAATAATGGTTGTCTCCACCTTCAAATCTGAACAACTTTTAATGGAAAATACACACATACACATACAGACAGGTTCAATAAAATACTTAATAAAATAAATTATACTTACAAATATATTTATATACAGTATATATATATATATATATATATATATATATATATGATATCTTAGATGTAACCCTTCAAATATATTTTGGATCCAGTGACAGTCACAATTTTTTTATGACAAAATAAAAATAATGTGTAGTTCGATTTTAATAAATTCTCTTTTATTCGAACAGCCTAGAAAATTCAAGTGGATGTGTATATGACTCAGTCACAATATATGATGGCTTCCCAATAAACTCCTCCCTGATTGCTAACATTTGTGGCTTTCTCGGCGGCGTGCCTACATACTCATCCAGCTCTAATATCATGGGCGTCTATTTCAGAACTGATTCTAGTGTTCAGAGATCTGGCTTCCACGCTGCTTATACAGCATACAGAAGAAACAGCTTCCCAGGTATTATTATAATATTATATATATATTATACAATGCAAATTCAATCATTTAGTTGCTTTTGTCCACATTAAAATATGGTTGTAAAATATGCTTTAGACCATTTAATAATATTTTAATGTGATCTTCCTTTTCTGCTTGTTCTTTTTTCCAGGTAGGTTAACTATAAGGCTAAAGCAAAAAAAGTCTTTTTTTTTTTTAAATTAAAGATATATTTATTAAAAAGCTAGTAAAATAACAAATAAAATGATAATATATCATTCTTAGACATTTAATGTATTCAATCATAAAGTTCCCTTAACTTTCAATAGAATTTCTTTTCATTGGGATGTATATGCTAACCTCACTGTATATATATCACAATCTTATAACATCCACCCAGATTTCCCACAAGGAAAGTGTACTTTGTTCCATTTCTCAAAGGGATAAAGGCAAGTTATCCCAGTGGACTGCTTTGCTGGACTTATTACTCCTTTATTAAGGGTTTGAACATTCAATTCATTTTTTATCTTTCATTTCACTTTATTTGGACTTTATCATCACTTGTTTGCATTCATTTGCATTATCATATCAGGGCGCTGTACTGTTTGGACATCCCTTCAAAGGTTGTCTATTTGTTTTTTAGTAAACTAACAAATAAAGAAAAATAAAATGATAATATATCATTATTAGATATTTAATATATTCAGTGTTCAATCATAAAGTTCCCTTAACTTTCAATAGAATTTCCTTTCATTGGGATGTACATGCTAACCTCACTGTATATATATCATAATCTTATATATTAAAAACCGTTGTCTCATCCATTCACACCCACACTTCATCCCTTATTACACCCTTATAAACATTACCAGAGGTGTCGGGGTGCTTTGTTGAATGATCCTTAGAAGTAAGAAGTTGGTATTAGAGATACAAGTTGTCCTCCACCTTCTGGGTGTAAAAAGGTTATTTCCTGGGATGGTTCATTTATATGATAATCATAACTATGGAAATAGTCCACAGCTTAAATCATTAATTGCTTTTCCTTCCAGAACATGTTAGAGTTCCACCAGATGAATAAACATTTCAAGGAACAATTTATTCTATTACATTTATAAGGGCGAAATTTTTTAAACTCAGAAAGACCGCTCTGGGTTTTTCCAAGTTTACCGAGTGAAATCTCACATTGTTCTCATGAGATTTTCTTGAGTTTTTCAATCTCATTTTTTTGAAATTTTCAGTGAGAAGGTAGCCATGCTGCTAATGTAAAGTATGGTTGTCTTTCCTTTGAAAAAAAATGGAAAAATCGAGATTGAAAAACGCAATCTCGAAAAAATCTCAAGAGAGTTCACTCAGTAAACTCGGAAAGAATGAGAGCAAGTCTTTCCCAGTTTAATACATTTCGCCCAAAATAGAGTCAAATTTGGCACAATTGTGCTAATATCATCAAGTGATCCCATTTTGTTTAATATTATATGTACATTCTTTAAGATATGCTCATTCATGATTCATTTTTTCTGTTCTCTTATGGGAACATACATGGAATAATTTGTAAATTAAATGACCTATATGTTACTTAAAATTGTAATTATCCATTTTAACACATTGTATTGAAAATGGTCAAAGCTGTGTCGAGCATTATTTAGGAAGTGTGGAATGGGCAGGATTGTTTGTTAAGAAAAAAAAACAGTAATTAATTAACTAACCACACCCTATCGCATGTAACTGTATCACATGTAAGATGCAAAATCACTAGTATCATTTTCAGTTCATAGTGACTTTTTATAATAAGGTGAAATTACATTGTCAAGAAATGTTTTTCCCTTTATGATTAGATCTGATTGTATCATCTGTAGAATGATATGAAATATTTCTGAGTAATGGTTGAGATTATATATTCACTATTCTTATTTTCATTTCTTCTCTTTGATTTTATATGAATACCACAGACTACTGGACCACAACAGGTATGTCCCTGCTCTAATATTTACTTGTCTGCCTTGTCTAAAATATGAAATGCTTACAGTAGTTTATTTCATTAAATTCCAAGCAATACAAATAAAAAGCAATCTAAATGAGGCTTAAGGACGCGATCTAGATTGACCTCAAACATTTGCTTATTATTAACAATTGTTGCTTACAATAATCAATAAAATGTCAGTGGAAATAATGGATGGTGAAAAAAAAATCTGCTTTTCTGGCTGTTTTATCATTTTTGCAGCATTACAATGATCATTTTTTTCTCATATATATTACATGCTTATTGATGTCTAGCAACTGCATTTGACATTATTGCATGCCTTAAACATAGCAAATAGTTAAATAACAGACATGCACTTTTTTTCAAACATAGCCTATTACTTCTGCATTTATTTTTGTTGGATTTGTTTCACTGAGTAAGGTTTAGTGGTTTGGTAACTAGATATGAAACCTCCATATTGACGAGTAGCTTTTAAGAGATTACACATATTTTGGATATTAATGTTTATTGAATTTTGACAAAGGAGGGTGTTATTGAATATCCTTCCTTATTTGGAAATCCTATCTTTTTGATCTATAAACTAAGTATGGCAACTGTTATTCAGGGATTTTGACGTTTTGTAATTATGAGAGTAGTAAGGGCACAGGCACATATCACTCAAACAAGTAGATTTTATAGTAATTAAGTCAGTGTGGCACCTATTTCTACTTAAATGTCTTTTAAAGACGTGACATTATTGGACTTTGGACCTGTGATCAGTGATGCTTCAAATATATTAGCTGAACATTTTGATTCCAGAGAATGGAAGGAATTTCTGACATACTCCAGACATTTTTAGTTGTTGTTAGTGTTCAGTTGTATTAATAATTAAATAAAAACTAAATCTAAATAAATAAAGACATTGATTTATAGCAATAAAAGGACCTGATGTCAAGATATTTCTTTGGGACAAATGTTTTGTAAATATATAGATTAGGAAGTGCACACTCTTAGACTGGGTTCACACAAGCGTATGATGCGCAGCGCAGCGCATCACATCATACACTCGTGTGAAGAAAAGAAAAGAAAAATACGCTGAGCTTATTTTTGTAATGGGCAGGTGCGGATGCAACCTGCGTGGAGAAGGAGGTAATGGTAGTGACAATCCTAAGGGACTTGGCGGGAGCTGAACCTAGGGTGCGGAATCTAAGGTAGACCCTGGTCTTCACCAGTGACCCCCGCAAGGGGATATGGGCTACGCTGCAGGGCCTACCCAGGTCGCGGTCCCTAAGACAGCTGTCCCAGTAGGATTACAGAAGACAAGCCGGTTGGAGACAAGAGTGAGCGTAGGTAGATATCAGCAAGGTCAGACGAAGCCAAGGGTCAGTGCAGGTAGAAGTCAACAAGGTCAGACGAAGCCAAGGGTCAGAAACAGGAATTACCAAACAGAGCAAACAGACAAGCCACAGGTATCACCTTGAGAAACTATACACGGGCGTCAGTGAATGGAACAGTCGGGTTTAAGTAGGCAGAAGGCGGGGAAAATATCAGGAAGAGAAAGTGCATCTGACGTCAAGTCCGTCACCGTCGCATGCCACCAATGAGAACACGTGAACCATCCAGACGCCAGGAACTACAGCGCGTCTGACGTCAACCCGTCGCGCCACACAGACTCTATTGAACCTGCGACACGCGCCGACGCCGGAACGCCCTAAGAGCAAAGAACAGCCAGGTAGGTATCGTGACAATTTTTCAGTTGTACTTACCAGCGAAAGTGTGAACGCTCCCTCGACGCTCACATTACTTCCTGTGTGTCGCAATTTGGCACGGCGTATAAATAAAATGCGAAACACAGCGTTCCAGACCCAGTATATGCACGTTATATGCTTGTGTGTCCAGAAGTAGGTATCGTCGGCTTTCATTAAGGCTTATTTTTTTACATGAGCGTATGATGCGCTGCACATCCTACGTTCGTGTGAACCCAGCCTTAGCCATTGCCAAAGCAGCAGTTTTGTTTACATTTTGAAGTGGAGATAAGAGAGTATTTCTACAAATAATAAACACAAGAAGCGCTTAGATAGTGAAAAATCAAAACAATGATAATAATAACAAAGTGTCCATATAATAGTGCTGCTCTCCACACATTGGATTAGAAGGTGGTCACATTTTTTATTGAAGAGAGTACTTCTGTCTGTTTTTTAACTTTAAAAGGATTTGATATGTACAAATAATTTTTTGTTAATTAATTTAATTAATATAGCTCATCATCCTATTAATGAAAGAAATTAGAAAGGTGGGCCACCTCTTAAAATCAAATATCACAGTTTTCACGCCATGTGGTCCACCATAAAAAAATTAGATCCTGGTTAATTTTTGCCTCGTGCGATACTTGCCGTGAGAAACTTTTTTCATTAAATATATCCATGGAAAGGAAGGCCATACAGTATAGCTACCTGTCCATGGATATATTTAATTAAAAAAGTTTGTCACGTCAAGTGTCACACTAGGCAAATCTCGTGATTCTTATCGGGAGAAACTTCAAATCCTTCTCTCGAGTTATTAAACTCGGAAAAGTGCAAACGGCTTTTCCGAGTTTAATAAATTTCGCCCTCCAGAGTATGAAACTGCACCAGGATATTATCTTCATTAATTTATTAATTTTCAGTTGGCCCCAGTATAACTAAACATATAACATGGTAGCTCAATCTTTTGATGTGGTTTAAAATATTTCTTCCAGAAACACTTTGATTACGTAGCTGAGGTTATCTGGGCTTGGCAAATATTTTACCTGCAATTTTCATGTGTACATTTCGAAGGTTGCAAAACAAAAATAAATATATATATAATTTCCTTTTATGATGCTAATTTCCAGTAGTTTATTTGCTAAGCATCCAAGATTAATTTTGTATTTCAGCTCCAAGCTATACATGTGGAGGTGTATTGACAGAGATCTCTGGAAACTTTTCTAGCCCATTTTTCCCAGGGCTTTATCCTAATAATGCCCTTTGCTCCTGGGAGATCCGAGTACCCGCAGATCGCTATGTGTTGCTCACTTTTCAATACCTAGAGTAAGTGTCATTTCTTTAAAATATCGCCTATGGCATTTTCTGCACATCATTTTAAATCGCCAAACCCCAAGATATTCAAAATTGAATTTTAAAGAAGAAAACTGACCTAATATATTATGAATTAAAATAAGCGCGTATTCCTCTTTGTGAATGTTGTAACTCTTGTCTTAATTCCTGGGTATTTTTTCTTTTCTTTTTAACAGCTTAGTGTATTCTAGTGGATGCATATATGATTCTATAACACTGTACGATGGCCTCCCATTGAGCTCTCCCCAGATTGATAAAATCTGTTTCCCTCTTAATGGAAGTCAAACATTCATCTCAAGCTCTAATATCATGGGTGTCAGGTTCCAAACTGATTCAAGTGTTCAAAGAACTGGCTTTATAGCTACATATACATCATCCTACAGAAATACTAGTCTCCCAGGTACGATTAGAATTCTTATTTATCTTTTTCACTTATTTACAATTAAAAATGAATTGTTTCATTTGTTAACATACAGGAGATCAGCACTTCAACATGAAGACAAATAATTTATCTAATGGTTTTCATTTTTTGCAATGCTATCTATTTATTCCTTTTATTGCTTTTAAATTGTATTATTTTTAAAATTAGTAAATGCACTTTGTAACACAGAGAAGGGAAAAGCCAAGGCCTGTTCTCTGCCAAACTGCATTTAAAAGGCTAAAATAAATTATTGCATTGTCTCTCAATGTATTTGGGTACAGATTTTCCTATATGTTAGGATTGATTTCTAACAGAAAGAACTTTTGTGAAATAAAATGATTATTCTGCGACTAAAAAAAAGCCTATTTACTTTTACCGTTATTTCTGCAGAGGAGAAAACCTGTTTGTTTTATCTGTTATTTTAAATAAAAGTCTCTTTAAATGTGTCTTACAAATAAACTGCATTTTTTTTTTTGTTGGAAAGGGTGTTACTGCTAATGCATTTATTAATGTATTGGATTATTACATCTGTTGGTGTACTGTGCTATTGCATCTATTGTGCTATTATCTTATTGCATATAATAGATTAGATATGTATGCGATATAATTTAAAGCAGCGGTTCTCAACCTTTTCCTGGCCGCGACCCCCGGCGCTGACGTCACTGCGCATATTGTGATGACATTCGGCCGGAACGTCATCACGTACACACGTCACATATTGATGTTCGGGCAAAACGTCATCACGTACGCGTGTCACGTGGTGATGTTTTCGGCCGACATCACCCTGCAGGAACCCTTGTAAGAAGGGTCCTGCAGGCGCTTCTGGGTGCCACAGCGGTTCTCGACCCCCGTGGGATGGTCGTGCGACCCCCGCCAGGGTCGCGACCCACAGGTTGAGAACCGCTGATTTAAAGTATTAGCACAACCATAGATCAGATTTCCTTTCCTAACTTTTATCTTCCGTTTTTAGTAAACTGCGGAGGGATCCTGACCAATCCTTGGGGAGTCATACAGAGTCCTTTGTATCCTTTTTCAAATGGACCAGCTGAATGTATTTGGCATGTACAAGTGAAAAATGATCATATAATTCATATCGACTTTGATGATCTCAAGTAAGTCAATGGATATCTGCTATATAATGTCATTTATCATCATTTCATTATTAATTATATGGGGAATTTAAGTAAGTAATCAAATAGGTAATAGCTGCACTGTTAGAGCAGACTTGGATGCATCTCATGGTACACTCATTGCACACAACCCACCATTCCTTCCAACAGATAAACTTGTGTCTGTCTGTTACATCTGTTTTCTATATCTATAGTTCATTATAGTTATAGTTCAAATATTCAGACTCTGCCCTGGGGTTTTTTTGGTATCTGTAACATTTTAGCTTTCAACTGAAGTGAATGTGTTTCTTATCTGTTGATAAGGTGTAATATTGTTGTCTGGGATGTGCGAGAATGTATTCAGTAGAATAATAGAGGAATATAATAATATTAATATAAAAATAATAAGAATGCATGGAGATTATTTATATTAGTACTGTATTAAACAACATGGATATAAACTGATTTGGTGCATTTTACTTTTATCAACAGTCTTGTAAGCTCCAGCTCCTGTGCTTATGGATTTGTATCAGTGTTTGATGGGACACCTGGCAATTCTCCATTACTTGGAAAATTCTGTGGGACGTTGAGACGGAATTTTATTTCCTCATCTAACAGCCTTAGCATTGTCTATCACAACAAAGGAATAAGCAGCTCTGTCAGGGGATTCCATGCCAGCTACATCTCTGTTTCTCAAAACAGTAATAATGGTTAGTTTTTAACCTTACAACTAGTGTAGGTTGTACAATCAAGATAGGTACAGACTAGGAGAGTGCAGGACTTGGAGAAAAAGTCAGATCATCTAAAATTAAAACATGAAAACATTGTTTTATAAGTGGTAAGCAACCGGTGTGCTGATACAATGGACACATAACTCGCATATCACATAACTCTTGTTGTTATATATAATTTAATCACATTTTAAAAACAAATGCATTATGGACTAAAATTATTAACGTCAAAAAGACCGATCTTGGCTTTTCGAGTTGATCCCGTGAGATTATCGCTCAAGTTTTTCGATTGAATTTTCCGATAGGAAAAGTAGCCATACTTTAGAATTACAGCAACGTTACATTACTTTACAGCAACTCGAAATCTCGTAGTATAAACTCAAGAAGTTGAGTTCGGATCTGATAACTTTTATCCAGAGAGTGTAGAATACTGTGAAAAATCAATCTTTGGTGGGCACACTCCTTAATGTAAAATATATATTATGGTGTTAGTCTTGCCATGGTAGGCAGCATAAATTGCCAATTGTGTCTAAAATGCAAGACTACACACAGAAAGTGAACACATTTTTATATTCCTTACCCCAAAGATAAGGGTAAATTATTTTTATCTTTATTGTCTTAATCCAGTGACCCTCAAATGCTCATCAGAGGCTATGGAAGCAAAACTTTCTGCATGGTATCTACAGTCATTGGGTTATTCTGCTAATTCAGTTTTCCTCAATGATCCTAATTGTCGTCCCCAGCAGAATGGAAGTTGGGTAATATTCTATATCCCCTACAACCAATGTGGTACACTGAGGCAGGTATGATATCACTGTAATTATGACATCAAGGTATACTGAAATTAAAATGGCTGTGGTTTTTGTAGGTTCTGTCTTTTGAATTAGTTGGTTTAAACAACTCTGGAGAACTAACAATGGCAAATGCTGTGATGTTTCCCTGAATGGAAAAGTGTTTATTTGTAATATATTAACTGTACAGACTGAAAGGCTGGTATTCAGTAGACAGTTTAACCCGATGTTGTATGATTCAGCTTAGAATACAGTTATCAGAGAACATGTAGAAAGATCCGTAAAGTGGATGTCTACTTTGGACTTAAGTTTTAGCATGTTGTGGATAATTGTATCCTAAAAAAGTATACAGTTGGTTTTCATTTGTTATTTTTTTACCACTTAGTTAGGAATAGACTGGAAGAGCTGCAGTACAAGGCTTGAACAGAAAAATAAGAAATTAATAATAATTCTGAATACAAAAATCAAGCTTTTGATTTGATTGCTGAGGGTCAGTGACCCTTGACATCTGGAAACATTAATCAATACAAACAAAAAAAAAAAATTAGCAAAACAAATTTGGCCGAAATTTGTTAAACTCGGAAAAGCCTGTTTAGGGTTTTCCGAGTTTAATAATCTGGAGAACGCCCTGAAGTTTCTCGCGGTAAGTATCGCGAGATTTGCCTCGACTGA
>WMED01026497.1:0-10800 GCA_019650415.1 Pipa parva
GTCCCTAGTTCATCCTTACAATGTGCCACTAACTGTATATAAGTGAATATTACATCCCCTGTCCCTAGTTCATGTTAAGCAGTAGGCTAATTTAGTTGCAGTTGCCTTTGTCACTTTTGATGAAATAGTCACCTTATTCCTCACCAGAGCCAGCACACACAAAGTGATGCAAAGTCTTCCATAAGTTCGCGACTATCATAGTTACTCGAATTGGTCACGTCTTTCCCACATTGCAAATGTTTCTAAACAAGTGGCAAATAGAGCTTTAGATGACTATTTGGCCTTTGTCCAATAAGAACCCTCCAAAGGGAATGAAACTCACACATCCCAGTCTAGTCACTCACCTTTTGAGGGATATCGTTTTACTTGCCTTTAATCCCTTCAACTCAGAACGTTTATTATAATGTGCAGCATTTATATTTCCCCAATGAGTCAGGAATAAAATATAAATAATCACAATGAAAACTTTAAGTGTAGTAACCACCTCTATTACTTCTATATCTCCTTCCAGATTGATTTTGTTTTATCTAAGAGTAGTACATGTAAAATGGGCAGGGGGAGCATAGCATATCAGTGTCATAATTAATATGGCAGAATACACGCATGCGTGTTGGGTATGGATATGCAACCTGCATTTATTCTATTGTTGCTAATCTAAAACTTCAATAGCCCATGATATATAGGTTTAGATTATTGAGGCATGCTGGGACTTTTAAGGAACTGGAGGAGTTGAATAAAGACAAGCACCCATAAGGTTCAACCATTACGTCATGGCTAATTCAGGGGATTCACCGACTTAGTTCCTAGAACCCAAGTAAATACAAAAAGCTTTATTAGATTATTATAAAGTGACAATGTTGCTAAGGTCCATTATTTCTGAGTAGCCTCTATGAAGTCTTACATTTTCTACCTATTAATTATCATTGCAAGGTGTGCACTGCTGATTGTGAAATCCAGTGTGTTCTCTCTTCTCCCCACATAGATAAAACTCCCCAAATGTTCCTAGTTATTTGGTCATTGAACTTTGATTTGTATATTTTTCCCATTCATTTAAGCTACTAATGCATTTTTGGACATTATAAGATAAACTGAATTTATTTTCCCTTTTTATACATGTCAGAAATGCTTTTTCAGAACATGTGAGTGCTTTCTATTATAACTCCAATTATCTTACACACTACTCTTGCTTTGCCATCCAATTCAATGACAAGTAACAGCTTGATAAATATCCATAAAATGCCCACCAAATGTATAAGTCATTGAAATCACCAGTCTATGAACAGACCAAGCTAAGTCAACAATTCATGCATTTAGAGAGCATGAAACATTTCTGTGTTTAATATTTATGTGTTGTGCTGGGCTTGTTGCCTACCAAATTGCTCTTTGCTCTGTTTGATTTATCCTTTTTTTAAGTCGCGGTCTAGCTTGATTTCCATGGTAACACATCCAGCCAAGGCAATATTAAAGTGGACCGGAAAAAACCCTACAGAAACAATTCCACTTCCCCTGCTCACCCAGTCATTCTGTGTTCTGTATGCAGACATTCAAATGAAAATGTTAAGTGTGGAAGCCTAGAGCCCAACACATTTATGGGGTCATCTCAGAACATAAGTGGTTACATTAGATAAATAGTGCTTATAAAATTTCTCTGAAGAGCTATGACCAGCAGCCCCAGTACAGGGCATTGTGCTTGGATATTCTATTGTAGCACTTCAACAGTGATGGGTGACTATAATTTATCTTGTTGAAAACACTGAAACAAAAAAAAAAAAAAAAAATTATTATAATGTGTAAAAGAAAAGCGCATTGAATGCTTGACATTGTTGAGTATAAGGTCTGTGGAGAATATTATATATTGATTGTATTTTCCCTATGTCATGCTTTACCATATATTATGGTTTTATTTTGTGAAACTTATTTTCCGAAAACAGTCATTTCATTTGATTTTTTTCACGAAGACATTTTTTACCAGAATGTCCACATACAATTTTACAATATGCAGGGGATCACAATATAAAGAAAATGGCTACTGAAGTATATATATTTTTAGAATGGACTAATTGTATCATTTCCAGGAATGGTAATAGTAACTATATAAAACTGAAACTGAAGCCCTGGGAAAAATTGAGGTGGCACCCCTAAAACTGCCCCCCACAGTGTTTCGAAGCTCTATTCTCATCCAGAGCTGTTTAATCATACTATTTGTATTTGTAAGGTGTGAATAAATGCTCTCTAACAGTTTAGAAAGTTCCTATCAAGTCAATGTATTAAAGAGGTACACCATGCATTTTCAAATTTTCAGTAATAAGGTCTTAGAAGCCCTGAGCAGTCAGCCTGGTGACGTATATGAGAGAAGAGATTGCTTCAGGCAGGGTCTTTTGCCAGCAAAATGGCTAAAGGAAAAATGAGCTTTTAAGTGGAAGTCTTCAAGAGGTTGGTATCCCCAAACATAGGTGCAAAATTGCATTGTTTTTGTAATCCATTTCAGCCAATCAGCACTTATAATTCATTAGTTTACTGTAGTTTGAATAATCTAATAAAGTGCCTGGTTGGATGAAATGGATTACGCCACCGGTGCAAGTTTGCTTCTGTGTTTATGAATTCTCTTATTAGGTTTAAATCTTCTGAAATATGAGCCAGTCCTCAAAACTAACTAGAAAACTGGTTAGTTATGGTAACTAGGGTCTTAATGAGGAATATAAGAAGCTTATGAAAATGACAATCAAACAGTGAAAAGGCATAAAAAGGTAGACAGCGATGTGGCAGCTGATTGATGATTTTAACTATGGTTGTACTTGGGGCATTATTGCAGATTGTTAAATAAGGTTTATTTTAGTGATTTCCTATGTATTACATTAATACTTCATGTTATTAAGGTTTTTAAAGTGGTGAGCACTGTTTGCCTTTAAATCAGGGACCAAGAGTTCACTCCCAACCAAAGTATGATCTATATGTACCTTGTACATCCTATGTTTGCGTAAATAGACTGTAAGCTCCAGTTGTGCAGAAATGCTCTCTCAGAATTCAAGCCCCTAGCTGGGATGTCTGCATTAGGAATAAAATTACTATCATGTCCCAGAATAAGTAAAAAATGATATAGAAGCAAACAAACACTGAGAGCAAGAAATAGTGTAAAGCACTCACCAAGACGTTCCTCCAACATTCCTCCCTGGATCCCTGGTAAGACCCAATATTATTCTGGGATGACAATGTAATGCTGTAAAACCACTTTCTTCTTAGCCTACTTAATTAGTTCCCTTTCATGCTTTCCATGTACAGATATTATATTATGTCTATACTGTATGCTGTCTGAGATTGTGTTTGCCTGTTAGGCATCCATGGATGGTTCTCCAACCAGTCTCGACTCAGGTTTATAGCTCAGTTTTCCCATTTGTTTGTTGCCCCTTTGGCACAGCCACCAGATCTTGTTTGCTAAGGAGGATCCACATAAACCTTATTTTTGGTTTCTGCTTACTGAGGAGCAGTTCTATAGTTATTTATACCACTGCCTATTTGCTTCAACATATCAGCACTAAAGCCTAGAATTCTTCAATGGTGAGAGTTCTTTACTTTATTTAGGAATAATTAACTTGAAATAACTCTTTCCTGATTTAGTTAACTGGTCTATGTCCAAATGTGGATAGTACTAAATCATAGTTTGCAAATGTGTAACGATAATTTTGTTTTCAAAGTAATAAATATTTCTGGGGGGGAGATTGTAATCTTGGTCACCGGGGTTCTATCAGATAAAAAAATTTCGCTCTTTAACAATTCAATATATTAAAATTATCTCATCACTGCAGGGAACCCGATTTGCTATTTCGATAGCTTCAATTTAAATGCTATCCTGCCCCTCCTCTTGCTTTAAGGACCTGTTTTTCTATATAATTGCAACTATCCCATCTTATTTTTACCTTGGATAATTAAACAACCTTTTTTATCTTAATTGTTTGCTATTCTTCCATCACTGTACCATTATAGAGGGTGATTCACTGAAATAACTCCGTTTTCTCACAGTGTTACCACTTTTTTTCCATCTTTGATAATTCCCCAAACCTATTTTATCTTAATTACATTTACTTTTCTTCCATCAGCCACATAAGGTGTGATTCATTAAAGCCTAATGCAGTAAATCTCCAGTAGTAGAGTAAATTTGGCCAAAAACGTTCACTTTTTCAACATTGCATATTCAGAAGTAGGCATAATTCTATGTGATGTGGCACAACTAAGCCCACAATTCAACCCACTATGTGACAAAAAAAACAGACAAAGATCTGTGTTTTTTTCTATCCCAAGCTCTATATCTGTTATAAATAAGTAAAAAAAAAAAATAGCCATTTAAAAAACCTTGGGGGTAGAACAATTATAACAGTGGACCATTCAGAATATCACCACAAATCTTTGGAGATATACTAGTTAAAATCCACCTGCAAACTGCACTTGCTAAATCAATGGATCATGGTATTTTTGTGGAACAGTGTCAGTTAAGTTTTCACAATAAACTAACTTCCGTCTAAAAGAAGACAAATTTTGAATTTTTACCAAAATAAAAACACACAAAAACTAGAATGCTTGTATATAATGGCACGCTTACAAAAATAGACTGATAGGGATGTGACTTTCTATCAGATACAAATAGAACATTTTCAGACCTTTAGTTTGGGCATGCCCAAAGAACCAGTGATGTACTCCTGTCATTGTATATTCCAATACTGTCTAGAGAATAGCAACCAGAACCACCAGCAATTTATTATGTTAACTATAGCTGGAACTTATCATGATAATGAAACTACTTCATCCCTGACCATAAATTAATACATTTATTTAGTGTTATATGGTACGATACCTGTAGAGTACATGTCTATATTTGTGTGTGATAAACAGGGTTTTGTGACATAAAGTCTGTCCCCTCATTAATGTATGTGGCAATCATATTGGTCCCTTTGCATAATTTAAACCAAGACTGCTCCTTAAATCATGGGTTAGGTATCCTCTTGAATCTAACAAAGGGTTCCAATTACAAAATGGAAATGCTGATGGTATGGGGTTGAGAGACTATTCTGTTACATGTACCTGGGTGGTTTTCACTGAGTGTGGTCTTCCTGCTGGTCCACCACGTCTAATGATAGCACTTTACTTGTTTTATATGTCCCCATTATCACTGAAACAGACTGTGCTATGATAGGGTGGGTTGGATGGGTTTTTTAAATTTTTGATCCTTTCTCAACCTCCTCTCTGGTGATATTGAGCACTTCTGATGTAATGTAGCAGCATGTTAAAGCATAAAGGCTTTTAATGGAAGTCAAAGTCAAGTATAGGCAGGAACTAAAATATGAGAATAAGGGGCATAGATAAAACTACTGTACCAGTATCAGCGGGCGCAGGAGATAGGTTGGGTTCCTGACATCAGTGCTTTTTATGTTTTTTATATATTTATGTTTAATTGCCATAAAATAGTAAATACATAGGCGCGTATAAGATGACTGGAGTTCAAGAGCTGTAAACGGAACCTGTTTGATCTCTCTCACTATCCAAATAATCCACTGGTAAGTTAGTGCTTCCAAACTGTGGCTCTAGTGACTACGGATCTTTGCAATAGATGCATGCCCCACCTTTTGCAATTACTGATACTATTTTAGTTGTAGCAGTTTGGTTCATTAATCACAATAAAGGGCATTGGCTAAATCCGACTGGGTCTACAAACCGGTGCAGCAGGGACCTACAGACCAGGCAGATTTTAACTGCATTAGACTTCTCCACATCTCTGGTACCACAACAACCCACATGAAATAAAACAGCATCCTGTTGTAATGTGTAATTGCTAAAAAATACTGTTGATAAAAATGGTTTTGACAATGATATCAAAGAACGAAGAAAATCATGGTTAATGATGTCATTGGTTAAGATATTTAACATGGTTACCTGGCATACATACTGATTACATTCATTAAATCGCCCTATGGCCAAATAAGGTTGTCCAACTAAACATTTGCATGTAAGAATACAGGTGAGACAGATTATTATGTTTAGCATCTTGCAATCCTATTTAAAAATTTAATGCTAATTAGTAATCAGATCCCTCACCACACACAAACAACTGCAAATCAGCCAATGTTTTCTGGTTTTTCAGCCAATGGTTATTACATGGAAAGTAGTAGTAGAGGGAAAAGGCAGGTGAAAGGGGCACAAAGGGTATTTATTATGCTGAGAGACAAAACTCTTCCCTGCATAGTGAAAAAAAAACAAAACAAAGTTGAAGTAAGTGAAATTTACATTGGCATCAATTTCTTCCCATATTTGTAATCCCTCTATCGTCAGTGATTCCTCTCTGTCTACTAGGGGTGGTGCGGTGGCTCAGTGGTTAGCACTGCTGCCTTACAGCACAGGGCGCTAGGTTCAATTCCACAATGGACCTCATCTGCATGGAGCTTGTATGCTCTCCCAGCACCTACATGGACTTTCTCCCACAATCCAAAAACATACGTGTGTGTGTGACTGAATAGGGAAGCTAGACTGTAAGCTCCACATGGCAGGGACTGAAGTGAATGGTGAATCTCTGTAAAGCACTGTCAGTGCTATATAAAAAATGAATAAACATAAAAATACTTATTCTTTGTACATCTTGTGCGCACATTGTCCCAGACTGCTATTTGGTGGAGACTTACTTGAAATGTTGCCTGTTATCTAATACTATATTGCTCAATGTGAACTAGTGCAGATGTTAAATTTTATCATTTCTACCACTGTTTATTAACAATAAAAATAGAAATGATATAAGCAAAGCTTTGAACTATATGTCCAATTAATTTCCCATTCTCATTATGCGTGACATTGTGCCAAAATATACAAAACATATAGACCTTTTTGAGATTACAGATAAGATTTTTGTAGTTCTTATGCAGTATAACAAATAACACCCATCAACGCAAACACTGTTTACTGTATAATATTCAAAATACTATAGGCAGTAAAATTAATACAACTGACTATGTAGTTTGATGTTGGTCTTTTCTTATCCTCGGTTCATAAATTATCATGCAATTACTTATAAAATGAAAGATAATTGACATAAACTATTTTTTTTCTCATTTTATAAAACTGCAAAGGCTGTATTTAAATTGAAACATAATTGATATCACTAGTAATTTATAAAACCTCTGGGATTTAAGCTGGGGATTTAAATGAATGTTTTGATGAACCACATTTTATTTTGTGAAACTTGCATTAATTGTAAGGTTAAATTAAGTCAAAACTATAAATTCAGTATTTTACACTTCCTTATGATTTTACTTTTACAATTGTGCTGCCTTTAAAAATGCATTTAGTTCTTTTTTTTAAATGCTTCTATATTTAATATTGTTTAATGTAAAGATTTTTTTTATTCTAAATAGGTTTAATTTGCTCTTCCTTTATAATATGTGGAAGGATCACATTTCAAGACTATAGAATTGTTCAGTGTCATTCATTCTGGAATTCCTTTCTAAGAACGATGCTTTCCAGGGAGGCCGGAACTCCATGTCTGTAGTTCCCCATGGCTTATTCCATACAGTCAATTTCTTCTGGGTGGTCAACGTCCTTATTAGAGACAGGTGCATGGGTAGAAATGGTTATTAAGATTTACCTTCTGTTTTCCTGAAGTCCACTTCATACTCAACCTCACCATCTGCTTATGTTCCTTACAAGAATGGTTACAGTATTTATTGTATTGTATATTTTTATTTATAAAGCGCCACAAGGTTACGCAGTGCTGTACAATCCAACAATACAGTTATAATACAGACAAGGGAAAAGAGAGTAACAAAGAACAGATGAAAGAAATTACAAGCATATCATCAAGAAAATAAATCACTCTAAGTGCCAGGCCATGACTGAAACAAGAAAATGGAGGTCCCTACCCCACAGAGCTTACAATCTAAATAGGACTTATATAAACAGATAGGAAAAAAACTCTGACTTTTGATACCATCACAAAAAAAATAAAATAAAAACCTCTCTGTTTTTGTTTGACATGTATCAGGACACATACACACACCCCCTTAAATCTTGATTGACTCTCTGGGTAAGAAAAACGAATAAACCATTTAAAAAAAATGAACTTTCTTTCTCTTTACTCTCAGTGTTAACCTGCTGATGTAAAGAATGATCACTTCATTACATTAGACTCTAAACATTTAATGCACGTTGCATTATATGTCTAGGAGAAACAATTTGTGTGACAGACTATCCCTTATAATCCCTCTCTTCAGACTTCTTCCAACAAAAGACCTTTAATACTGAAGATGTTTAGTGGGAGGAGAAACATTTTCCAAACAAGTTGTGTCTCTATTACAGACCAGGTAACAAAGAAGTCTGAGGAATTTCTACTTTCCTTGTTAGAACTAGCCTATAGGTTTAGGGACCACCTGCTGATTAAGCCATTGGTCAATAGATTAAATGCTGCTAACTAAGTGTGAAGAAAAGCAAGTTATGTGATAGAACAAGCAAAATAAACCCACCCTTAACACATGCTAATTCTAATAGTGATAATACCACTTCCAACTGTAAAGCAATCAGAGCTCCTTGGTAAATACTCTCTAATTAAACATGTTACCTAGCACATTACTCTGTGTGAAATACAAAAAGAAGAGTTGTTATGGAGTCCTTAAAGAAGGACGAAAGCCATGTAATATAACAATTTTAAAACATTCTTCCAATGCAACATCAACCACTTGGTTTTCGAGCAATTATAAATTATAAAACAGTTATAAAGGCAAGGTAACCACTGCACCCTCAAGTGCAGCTGCCATCTTGGATTCCTTCTAATCCTGCTGCCATGTACATAATAGTGGTATGAGTTTGTGCAGACAGTTATCCAGTACATTATTAATGGGATGTTTCCTTTTGTGTTTGGAAGCTCAATAAGGTGGACTTAGCAATCCCATTTAATTCATAATACTTCTTAGGGAGAAATGTATTAAACTCGGAAAGACCGCTCTCGGTCATTCCAAGTTTACCGAGTGACATCTCTCATTGTTCTTGCCATGATTTTTTGAGTTTTCAAGATTGAGTTTTTCTATCTCGATTTTTCAAATTTTTTCAATGTTACTAATGTAAACTATGGCTACCTTTCCATCGAAAAATGTCCAAAAATCTTGATTGAAAAACTCAATCTCGAAAACTCAAAAAAATCTCACGAGATTTCACTCAGTAAACTCGGAAAGACCGAGAACGGTCTTTCTGAGTTTAATAAATTTTGCCCATTAAGCAGGCAATTGACTAAGCTATCAGAATTAGGATATGGACTCCAATAGCAGGGTCCCAAACCAGCTATCAGAATGAAATGAATAGTATAGCAGAACTATGCAAGCTTTAGTGAGTGATAGAAACAGGAACTGGTCAACCTAATGGAAAACCCAGTGGGTGTTATTCATAGGGTTTGCAAAATGTAACATTGTTTTCAGGTCGGGACCACTCGGTGATGAAAAGGTTCGCCCTCACTGTCCTAGACCAATTCTAAATTACAGTTGATGGAGTAAAGTAAAATGACCTGTAGATATACAGTATATAAGTTATACTAAAGGACATAATTGTGACAGAGAAAAGATAAAAGATTTTGTGGGAATGGGTCTCCCTCTCAGACACTCTAAGAAATATTGTTTTTTGTTAGCGTTTAGGTTTCTCAGCAATGAGCCGTCAAACTGGCTTTTCTTATATTATATACTGTATTTTTGCTTATGTTTTTTATGGAATTGGGAAATTATCAGTAACGGTAAAGAACATTTGGAATAAAAGTAGAGTCCACCTGTTTTAGTAGCCAGAAATGCTCTAATAAAAATGTTGTGTTCAGTTTATGGACTTTTCATGTGTATTTGTGCAATTCCGTGCATGAAACTTTCTTGCCATCAGTTATTGATTATCTACCCAATATTGCATATCTCAGCTAAACCAGAGCTTACATTGCATTTCTGTTACTTTACCAGAACAGGTTATAAAGATGCTCTGTAAGCACGAAGCAATATACAGTGATGCCACTTAATGTATTAATTCTCTAAAATGCATTCAAAGTTTCCTGGATCATGGTGTCTGCATTGCATATACTGTTGGCTTAGTGTGTACAACTGGACAGTGAAGACACAGTTAGAGTTGCTTTTTTTGCTATTATTCTGGGTCCCAAGTTGTTACATTGTTGTATTTACTGGTGGTTACTCATTCAAGAGTGGATTTGCCACGTGACCCAACAAGTCCCTTTATTATAATTAAGTGAATAATCATGTTGAGGTGAAGAGATGTCATCTTCACATGTAAGGATGCCTCTCCTGATGTGTCTATGGCACTGCCTTTGACTGCTCATGTGTGAACAGTGCTAAGCCTATCAGTGTAGGTGACACAGAGGATGGAGGGGGCAGTCCTATCCCCTGCTTTCTGCCATACCATAGTTCCTCTTTTCAGTGTGAAATAAAGGTCTTTGGCTGACAGATAGTAAGCCCTTTGGCTTACTAAATGGGCTTTTAAAGTTACACTCAGGCTGGCTTTGCCTCTTTAAAGAGGAAGTGACATCCAGAACTCAGATTTTCAACAAGAAAAGGAAAAGGTTCTTTGTGTCACCATTTGTTCAACAGGGGTAGAGTATCTGGATCATTAGGACTCATTCTGGTACCCCTCAAATTTTTGCTAGTGTTTATTAATTATTTCATGAGTCACAAATCTAGATAAATAATAAACAAATGTTATATTTGTAAAACCTGGAAAATAAGAATTATAGATCCATCTATCTATCTATCTATCTATCTATCTATCTATCTATCTATCTATCTATCTATC
>WMED01026498.1:0-10800 GCA_019650415.1 Pipa parva
ACGAGCAGCGCATCAGCTACAAGTGCTGCTCGTGACACTCCTCCTCGGTCCGGCTTCTTCACTCCTCCCTCCCAGCAACGATGTCAGTTCCTGTGAGAAGCAGGAACTGACATCATTACTAGGGAGGGAGGAGAACAGTGGCAGCCGAGCCGAGGAGGAGGTAGGTAAGGAGAGGGGACGGTAAGATAGCGCCCCTCTCCTCCTACCTGTAGTCCCTGCATTTGCCGGTACACCGTACCGGCGCGTACCGGCACAAAAAAAGCACTGCATATTATTAGTCTTTTTAGCACAAAACAGAAACATATGAATAAAGTGTTTAAGAGTGGTTTCTGTTTCCTTTTAGGTATTATATGAATGTAATTTAAGTGATTCTTACAAGATCATGGCTTGTCAAGTAGAAAATAAGAGAGAAGGAAGTGCCATATCAGATGGACATTTGTGGAATAACGAGTCAGCAGAAGGAACTTTTGACAATACTGGAGAAACAATGGTTTTGGATCCAAATACTGATGTAATGAAAGTAGCAATTGAACATACTAAGCTGACAGAAGAAGGAATGGCTGCAGAACAGTGTGAACATTTTGAAAAAGATGAAAGGGATACAATTATAAACATGACGAAGAGTCAAAGAGAAAAAGAAAACAGGCAGGGAGTATCTAACGGAGTGCAAAATACTATACTGGTAACGGAGTCAGTTAAAAAGCACTGGAAGACAGGGGGTTCAAACAAAGAACCAATAAAGGAAGATTGGAATAAATCAAGTCATGGAAAGATGTATTCAGAGACACAACAGGAAACTGCAAATAATATGTTGGTTTATGACAAGTTCTCAGCATCCAGTGAATATGGTGCAGACTTTACAGAAAATATACAGGAAGTTTTCCAGAAAGCATGTGAACAGAAAAATGATATGACAGGAGTGAAAGAATTTCCAGAGAAGGGGATTCACAGAAAAGAACATGGATCAGACAATCAATTTACCAATGAGCACAAGTCGGAGTTATCCTCAACTTTTCAACCAGTAGTGACTAGTAAGGCAGAGAAACATCAGGAGTCTTCAGTGACCCCAAAGGTTAACAGAGAAAGCAAATGGTCAACTATACATTTTCTTATTGTCATTGAACTTTCTTTTTGACTAATTTCTGTCTCCATTGCACTAAAATGAATCACTATAAAAAAAAAGTCAATGTGTGGATTAGGCCCATATCTTCATAAAGTCAAATATCTGCTGCATACAAGCTTTGGCATTCACCATCCATGTAAAACAGATGGTGTGGTGGAAACTATTCCAAAGTATACAAGTATTTCTGTCTATCGACAAATTCAATTGTACATCTTTCACTATCAATGGGCTGCACTTACAGTAAATGGGGAGGGTGCTGATTTTTTGGGGGAAAGGATGGCTAGAAGGATGGAGGAGTGTTTAAAGTAGGAATGGGGGTGGAGAGAAACCAAACATGTAGAGGGCAGGATAGTGTGGATAGGGAATGGGGATTAAGTAATGAATCTGATAATGGAATGGAGGGAAGGGTTCAAATTAAAAGTAAGCAAAAAAGCTGATAAACTGTATGATGACAAATGCTGGAAGCCTAACAAATAAATTAGCTGAACTAGAGTTAATAATATTTAACAACAATGATATAGTGAGAATAACAGAAACATGGCTTAAAGATAGCTATGACTGGGCAGTAAACCTAGAGGGATACACATTGTTCAGAAATGAGAAATGACTGTAAATACCAAAAAGGGGTAGGACTTTGCCTTTATGTCAAGTCTTGCCTAAAGCCCATATTAAGGGAAGATATATATGAGAGCAATGAAAATGTGGAATCTGCAGTGTAGAATGTGGAATCTGCAATGTAGAAGCACTACATAGTTATAGAGTTCACAATAAAACAAATTAAAGCAGCTAAGTTATCGACAGCAAGACTTATTGACCAATAAAATAAAATACACTCAAACATGTTCTTTAATTACATAAATAATAGAAAGATTAAGGGGGTTATTTACTAAAGTCATAATTGTTGCATATAGGTGTGAATTCACTAGATAAAGACAGAATCAATAGGCTTATACTGTCGCAGTCTTTATAATGAGAATATTGTCTCAGTCACGACTTTATTATGGGGAAATTGTCGCGACTTTACAATGGGGAAATTGTAGCAGATTTTCTATGGGAATCCGCTGTTTGCGAATTCGACCGTCAAATTTGCACCTTAGTGAATAACCCCCATCGGAAAACATTTGTCCCTTAAAGGGTATGTAAACCCTGTGAATAAATAAAGCCCCATTTACCTATTGTCAAGCAATAAAGTGATTAAGAAACTCCTGACTCACCTCTTAACTCAGCAGAACTCATTATCCCCCTGTAACTGCTTTGTCTCTGTGAACAAGTTCCCTGCTGTGTGTAGCCACACCCCCTTTCCTCCCTTACTTCCTCTCTCCACAGCCAACCACAGAGGCAGTTGAACAGCTTTAATATGCACATGCTCAGGGCTAGCAACAGGCTTTTTATATAAGGAGAAGGGAAAGGGATTCCACACACGAACTTGCTCTCTGAATAGTGAGTGATATCACTCAGGGGTTGGGCTTATACGCACTATAGAGGAAGAGCATCAGAGCATACACAGAAGGGCTGTGGGAGCAGGGCTGTTTAAACAAGAGGCAAGTACTACTGAATCCAAAATCGTTTTTACATTTTAATGTTTAGGTTGGCTTTCTATATCTACAGTATACATATCAAATAGAATTAATGTTTTATTTAAACTTTTCATACCCTTCATAAAATAATGAGGTAATGAGGGGGTTATTGTAAAGGATGAGAAATGTATTAAACAAGTTTTACTGCACTGTCTTAACATGATTAAAATAGATAAATCTCCAGATATACCCTAAGATCTTAAGGAAATTAAGTACAGTCAAAGACATTATAGGGACTCTATAATGACAGCGACTGTACCACAGGACTGATGCATTTCAAATACGGTCCCTGTATTCAAAAAGAAGTCAAAGTGTGAGCCTGAAAGCTATAGACTTGTAAGTCTAACTTCTATTGTGGGTAAACTGTTTAAAGTCTTTCTGAGAAATGCTATCCTGAAGAATCTCAATTCAAAGAAATGTATAACTCCATATCAACCTGTATTTATGAGGTATCAATCCAGCCACATAAATCTAATTAGCTTTTATTAGGAGGTGAGTTATAGACTGGACCAGGGGGAAATCACTGGATGTCATATACCATGATTTTTCCAAAGCATTTGATACCATGCCACATAAAAGGCTGGTTCATAAAATGAGAAGAATGCTTGCACTTGGGGAAAATGTGTGTAAGTGGGTTAGTAACTGACTCAGTCACAGGAAATAGAGGGTGGTTATTAATGGTAAATACTCACATTGGGTTACCCTTAATACCGGTGTTCCCAAGGGGTCAGTTTTGGGCCCTCTACTCCTCAATATATTTATAAATGACTTTGCTGAGGGATTGCATAGTAAAATGTATATTTTTGCAGATGATACTAACCTATGTAAAGTAGTTAATACAAAGGAGAATAGTACTTTATTACAAATGTATCTAGATATGTCGGAGGCTTGGGCAGGAAAGGGGCAAATGAGGTTTAATATTGATTAATGTAAGGTTATGCTTATGGTTAGGTAACAAGCATGTCTAGATTATTTTCTAAATGGGAAAACACTGGGCAAAACAAACATAGAAAAGGATTTGGGAATTTTAGTTGACAATAAACTTAACTGCTAAAGCAAATAGGATCATGGGGGGCATAGACGCACATGACGAGAACATAATTATACCTCTTTACAAAGCATTGGTCAGACCACACATGAATACTGTGTGCAGTTTTGAGCACCAAAGCACAAGAAAGATGTAGTTGAGCTTGAGCAGGTTCAAAGGCGGCTACTAAAGTAATAAAAGGAATGGGCACAATAGAGTATCAAGAAAGATTAGTTTAGTTTAGAAAAAAATAGATTAAGAGGTGACCTAATAACCATGTTTAAATATATCAAGGGGTCAGTACAGAGATCTCTCCCACAATCTATTTATACCAAGAAGAAATAAACAGTGAGGTTATGGAACAGTCTTTGCCTGAAGAAGTTGTTATGTATGTATGTATGTATGTATAATTTTATTTATAAAGCGCCACAAATTTACGCAGCGCTGTACAATACAATGTTATGGTTAATTTCATTAAAGAGTTCAAAATGGGCTTGGATGCTTTCCTTCAGTGTAAGAACATTATAAGTTATGGGTACTAGATAACTGAAGGTGGGACCTTGATCCAGGGAATTATTCTGATTGCCATATTTGGAGTCAGGAAGGAATTTTTTCTCTAATATGAGGATAATTGGCTCTAGCCTCATGGGATTTTTGCCTTCCTCTGGATCAACATTGCAGGAAAATAGGCTGAACTGAATGGACTTGTGCCTTTTTAACAGCCTTATAAACTATGTTACTATGTTATTTCTTTGATTTACCTGCTGTAAATTCTATGCTCCTGTTTACATTCATTACAATTTTATATACCAAAGAGATAAAAGTCATGAAATGATTTTTGACAGGCCACCG
The DNA here is from genome assembly GCA_019650415.1 of Pipa parva. NCBI lineage: Eukaryota > Metazoa > Chordata > Amphibia > Anura > Pipidae > Pipa > Pipa parva. The sequence goes on from WMED01026498.1 coordinate 4,580, forward strand.
AACAGACAACGGCAGTAGATGAAGCCAGGGCCTCCTTTCCTGAGAAGGTCTTGAACCAAATTACGCATTTTCCAGCAAATGGAGCCCTTGTGAGGAATGAGGTGAGCATATGTTTTTTACAAACATATTTTGATGATATTTTAAAAATAGTTGTTAAAGAAGACTAAGGGGATAATTGGCTATAGTCCAAATTGTTACGTAAAGTTGTGAATTCACCAGCTCAAGACAGCTGCAATAGACTGCTACTGTCTCTGCTTTATAACGAAAACATTGTCACAGATGAAACTTTACTATGGAAATATTGTCACAGTCACAACTTTAAAATTGTCACAGTTGTGACTTTACAATGGGAGAATTGTTCCAGTCACGGATTTGCTATGGGAATCCTCTGTTTCTACTTTAGTCAATAAACCCCTAAATGCCCATTATGATGAAAGTTCATAATGTATCTAAATGAACTTTGACAAATGTAAGCTCTTAGTTACAATACAAAAGTATTACACTAAAATATAGCAATATGGTAGTTGGTCCCGCTGAAAATTATGATTGGATTTTGCATTGTGTCTGTTCAGTAAGCCGCAAGTGCACTATATATTCTCTTCACCACAGCTGGAGGTGGCATTTGAAATGGTTGCGGGTGATGCCTTATTAAAGTTATTTTCTAAAATGTATGCAATATTTGTATTTATTTCTTTTACAAACATACAGTATATAACATCATTTAGAAATGTTTTTTCTGCCTCAGTTCAGAGGGAATACTGCTTCTTTAAATGAACCCTGTTCTTGTTCTTTTAAACTTATTTCATACAGAAAAAGTGTACCATTGGCACCTCAAAAATGTGGTGAACCTTAACAATATATATATATTTTATTTTCAAGGCACACCTGGCCCACCCTCTGCAACTATATGAGCATGACTGTGAAATGTTTGTAAGAAACGAATATCAAGACAAAGCTTTTCTCAGGTCTTTTGAGAAAAATTGCCAGGTCAGAAGATTTATCAGCACGTTTAAATGAAGAGAAAAAAATAACACAGCAATATTTCATGTAGAAGAGATAGACTGAGGAACATGATTTTTGTCAGGACTGTATGCTTAGATATCAATGTCAGTCTAATTATTCAGACCTTGTTTGACTGGATGTATATATTTTTTTTTTTATTTAAAGGAACAGTCCAGCCTGATTAATAAAAAGTAATGTGTGTTGTAAATGCATAATACATTTTTTTTCTAATATACTTAGTCAGTCTTTTATGTGAGGAAAGGAATTAATTATTCCATCTGTGTAGCAGTACACAGCTCCTTATGTGTTTACTTCCTGGTTGGATTCTTGTGTCACTGACATAAAGTCACAAAGCGCTTTAAAGGCAAATTGTCATTTGATGAAATAATAGATTATGGCTTTATTGTAAACAATACCTATAATCACAATAAAGATGTTGTTCCAGCACTCCCATAGGTTAAAAACGAAGCATTTATTCAATCCAAAGTTTAAAAACAGGATTCAAAGTGTTCCATAAAAGCAACAGCTGTGCAGCACCCCCTAACGCGTTTTGCGCTATGGGCACTTAATCATAGGTCCTATGATTAAGCGCCCATAGCGAGAAATGCGTTAGGGGCTGCTGCACAGCTGTTGCTTTTATGGAACACTTTGAATCCTGTTTTTAAACTTTGGATTGAATAAATGCTTCGTTTTTAACCTATGGGAGTGCTGGAACAACATCTTTATTGTGACTACAGGAATTGGCTTTACTGTTCTGAGCACCCCGCCGTGCCTTAAGGTACATAGTTTACAATTCATTTGGGATTGAGCTCACCACTTCTCTTTTGCTCTCAACAATACCTATAATGCATATAAATATGAATGTTAGATCTATGTATGTTGTGGCAGATGGCTGAACTGCTGATAGTTTAATTTCAATTTTAATCCCTATGCAAATAGCTCTTGAGTGATAAGGAGATGGGGTGAAAAAAAAGACATGATGTTAGAGTCCCTTATGTGTAGCTAAATTCAAAGTAGTTAAAGGGTCTTATTGACTAAGGTTCGAATAGTGGATTAGAGCTATGAATTCCCATCTATTTGCCACTTCCCTATATTCGCTTATTGACTAAACTCTGTGAAGTGGCGTATACGTGACCAATTTGGGCATCTTATATAGTCTCAATCTTATGGAGTGCTTTGCATCATTTTGCATGCACATGCACAGGTACTTCTACTATTGACTAAGCTGCGGAGTGTGTCAAAGGAGCGAATGCGACTAGGTGAACTGCTCCGAATTCACCTGTTTGACTTTGTCACTTCAGAGCGGCGAATTGGGGGTTGATGACAGGGCTCCAGTGTTGTGTAAGGCAATTATTCATTCAAAAGTGACAATGGTGACTGTGACTAAATGAAAACATGACCTAGGGACAAGGTGACATAGAAATAGATAGAATATTCACTTATATACAGTTAGAATATGGTGAGGATTACGTCACTGCCCTTCACTTGTCAAATTCTCCTCACTCTGCATGACTTTGCATTCTACTTCTATCCGACTATAGTAAGTAATGAGAAGTGAATTTGTATCTGTTTTGGCAATGTAATTCAAATTGTAGTGAGGCGAATTCGACAGGTAAATTCAACCTTTAGTCAATAAGGGCCAAAGTCTTCATCTTCCCAAACTGTTCATGTGAATCCAAGTTACAATCCATTGTAGTGAAGGTGGATTGTTGCTTGTAAGTTTTATGGGACAGAACTGACTTTAGTCATCTCAGCTCTGTTCCTTTTATGAGCATTCTGTAATGGGAAAGGTAAAATATCTTGTATACATCATATCTCTACAATAATTTTTCTCTTTTCTGTCAAGGTCCTTCAAAAATGTAAAACTTTCCTAAACCATGTAGGTGGGCAGGATTTGGCAAAGATGTTTCCTGCGTGCTTTCTTGAGCTCAAAATAATTTCCTTAATTTTTGTGTTCATTATTTCATTTAAAACAGGTCTTTAATGATTAAATGTCATTTTGTTTTTATAATTATATCTGTACTTTTAAGATCATTATTATATCTAATTTTTTACCTTTACATTTTTTTTACCTGAAAGTAGGTTCACTATTAGTACAACCCATGACATACATACAAGGGCTTACATATTTATTTTACAGCCACAATGTGCAGTTGGCGGATTTACTACCAGGACTTGTTCATTACCATCCACTCAATCTGTACTCCAGCGGGAAAAAGTATTTATTCATTTGACTCTGAGAGAACAACAGGAAACCATGAAGAGACTAACAGACCTACAGAGGGAGGCAGAGCTAAAATGTGCAAGTGACAGGAGACGGCAGATGCTGAGAGTAAGTAAAATGTACAACACTAGGGAAAAATGCAGTCTGCGACCCTCACAGACCTGTGTGGAACTAGTAGTACTTCCACATATAATCTTCCACCCCAGATTTCCCACTGTCAGAATAATTACATACTAAATAGCTGAGAGAAATTGATCCCATGAGATTTAATAACCTGGATGGTACAGCAATGCCCAAAGGATCTACAAAAGCACCATGTTGGTTAAAATTCTTGCTGCAGAACATACCAGCATTCTAGAGGAAATTCTTTAATTTGTTTGGCTTTCTGACAATAATTGTCAGACCTGGAAAGAAAAGAACACATTTTTTTTCTGTTCTATTTACCCTCATAATTCCATGCTGATATGGAGTTATACATTTTTTTAATGTTAAGATACTCTAGGATAGTATATCTTAGAAAGCCTTAAAACAGTTTACCCACAATAGAAGTTAGAAGGCCTATAGTTTTCAGGGTCACACTTTGACCCCTTTTTGAATATAGGGAACACATTTACAACACGCTAGTCTTGTGGAACAGTCCCTGTCATTATAGAGTCCCTAAATATTAAAAATAATGGTCTGTCTTTGACTGTACTTGATTCTCTTAAGACCCTAGGGCAGGGGTGGTGAACCTTTTTGGCTCTCCGTGCCAAAAAGGTGACGTTACTCACCAGCGCGTCCCCGAAGCGCCGGTGCTGGTGAGTGAAGTCATCGCGCTAGCGTCGAGGGAAACTGCCAGATCGGGTCCACGGCCTGTACTGAAGACAGGCTTGGTGATGGCTTGCGTGCCCTCTCTGGCACGCGTGCCATAGGTTCGCTATCCATGCCCTAGGGTGTATATTGTCTGGATCTGTTAATATATCTATTTTAATCATAGATTAAATAGATAACTCACAATAGACCATAGGTAACATGGTTAACAAATTGTTGTCCAATCATTTTTCTTTCTTCAAATGTTTCTTGTTCTTGAAATGACATAAGATTCATCTTGATTTTTTGGCCTGCTTTATCTCACCCAGCAGAACACCTTGGTCATTATTTCATATGCTTTTTTCTGCCAATGTACATATGTTGAACAAATAGGGCCTTTATTTTTTTTTCATGTGCTAATAAAGCTGCAAATCTGATCTGGTTACTGTTTCTGATCTCAGTAACCTCATCTGGTTTTTATACTATTCATTCTGCTTCCATATAGTTTTCATTCTGTTGTGACAATTCCTCCCTAGTATCCACAGGGGTATAAATATAAAGGGGGGTTGTTGGCTAAAGTCCGAGTTGTTGCTTAAAGGTGTGAATTCACCAGGTAAAGACAGTCACAATAGACTGCAACTGTCACAATTGTGATTATATTATAGGAATATTGTCACAGTTGCAACTTTAAATTTGTCGCAGTCGCATATTTGATATGGGAATCTGCTGTTTGAGAATTCAACATTCGAATATCAACTTTAGCCAATAACCCCCCTAATTTAGTGTTTAACTTATACTTGGAAATCTGCCTCTTTCAGTTTTTCATCTCACTTATCCTTACTGACAGATTGATTTCCCACATCTGGTAATGTCCGGTGTTAATCACCCTGAACCCCCCATAAAAATGTGTCATCAATTTTATAAATTCATTTTATGGTGTTTTTTTTGTATATATCCACACAAGGATAGTTACAAAATGATGAATAACAATTATATGAAATGCATTCCTTTTGCAATGGCTTATACTGCTTGAAAAATCCCAAAGAGAGTAACCAAGTACAGAAATATATGTGTCAATGAAATATGTATGTATGTATAATTTTATTTATAAAGCGCCACATATTTACAATGCGCTGTACATTTCAGCAATACAAAATATAATACAGACATGGGAAAAGTGCATTACACAATACAAGTATAATATCACAAGGATACATCGCTTTAAGTGCCAGGTTGTGGTTGACACAAGAGGTTGGAGGTCCCTGCCACATAGAGCTTACAGTCTAAATATAAAATATTTTCTTATATTCTGCAGTTTCAGGAGCGACTCTCCATTGCCCGTAACAGAAAATCAGAGGAAGACCTTCTGGGAATCTCTCGGAGAGGATCCCCCCAGTTGTCTCCGGAACCACTGCCATTGGTAGGACTATATACTGCTCAGAGTGTCTCAGCAAAGAGAAAAAAGACAAAATAATCCTTGATAATAGATTGGAATAAAACAGAAACAGGGAAAAACTGTTCCTTTCGCTTTATTCCTAAAATAAGAATCAACTGCATGCACTTAAAGATCAACATTACATTGTACTTCACATAAGCAACAAAATAACTTTTGACAGAAGCATTGGTAAAACCAACCCAAAAACTCAGGGAACTCAATAGAGAAGCAGGAAGTGTTGCTCTGATGAACTAGACATGCATGCTACTGAAATGTTGACATGCTGACAAGACTCACAGATGTAACTCAGTTTCATAAATATCATGCCTGCCTACGTATTAAGATAGAAACCACAGTTTTAATTAGGTGTAAGGTTTAATCTCTTCCGCTTTACTAGCTATAAACATAATTTAGTGTAAATAATACAGTATAAAATATGTAAAGCATTCAGTAATGATTCTCATTTACATTCTGTGTTCTACCTATTGATTAGGAAATTCTGTTGTTAGTACAATTAAACAATGTAGAAAAATAGACAGTATAGGTCTTATTCATCAAAGTGAAAACATTGACTGTCAAAGTGAATTCTCATCGCTTCGGGTCTCGACACACCAATAGTCGCAAATTTTCTACTCCTCATTCACTAAACGGAGGGTTTCAAAAGCGAAGAAGCGGCAATGTCAGTATAGTGTGATATACTCAGTTGGACAGTCCCACCCAGGGCCGGTCCTGGCTAGATTTGCGCCCTGGGCGAACCACCCCTTGGGCGCC
>WMED01026499.1:0-10800 GCA_019650415.1 Pipa parva
CCGGTCAGAGACAGGAGGCAGGCCGTATGCGGCCCGGGGGCCGCCCCTTGCCCAGGTCTGGCCTATAACAACAACCTTTGTCTGACCAAAGACTACTCAGGTGGTAACTGAGCTTTTTAGCATAAGATTCTCAACACACCCACAGAAAGAGACCTGGCTGCTCACTGTACATATACTGGACCAGGCAGCCATGTAGTCAGGAATGCTGGGTCAGGAGCAGTAGAGAGAGGAAAGACCCCAGAGTGGAAATGCAGAGTTAATGTCAGGAAAAAAACAAAAAACAAAGATTAGTTGAGGTCAGAGGGCACGAATAGCAAGCAATTAGAAAAGGAGAAGTAGGAACAAGTGGTTAGAAAATGCCAAGAATGGATCAGATTTGTAACTGAAAAAATTATCACAAAAAAATCAAAGTAGCACATTCAGAAGCTCAAGGAGTAGGATTAATAATAGGTCAAATGCTACAAAAAAATCAGAGATGACACAGGGAGGTTGTTCATATTTTATCTTTTCAATGTGCTTTTGTATGGGGATACCAGTGTTAGCCTTGAGAAAAGGTGATGGGCATCTAGATTAAACAACAGAACGAGGATTAGAATTGGACCAAGCCGTACAGGTAACCATTGTACCCAGCGAACATTTACTACAGTTATCACTCAATATAATAAAACAATGTGCTTCATCTGTAGTGCAGGCCTTTTTTTTTCTTTTCTGTTAATTATTTTTAGAGTGTTGACATTGCAAATCTTATCTAATAAAATATACATCTCTTCCCAATCAAACTGGTACACAAGGAAATTCTATATAAACACTACCAGGAAATACTATATCATGTAATTGTCATATTCTTGGCACTGATTTAAGTTTGGCCAAGTTACAGACCTTATACACTATTAAATACATTTATCAGGGGTAATCATGTGGTTTAATCTGTTTGCATGGGATGAGTTCAGGCATTATTTTAAACCCAATACAATCCTTCATGTATTAAATGCCTTCAGGTATTATGATAACAAATCATTTGCACAAATGTGTTTTGGAAGATTTCTTTATGACTGGTTGGCAATATCAGAAGTGTGAAAGTTAAAACATTGTGAAGGCAGATATGACTTGGCAGTGTTCCACATATTTCTGGGTGATAATAACAATAACCAGGAAGGTTAAAGTTAGTTTTGGAAGATGCAAAACACTGTTTGAGTTATTACTGTTGGAAGAGATTGACAAATCATTGTAAAATCTCAGTCTACAGTTGTCGAATATAATTTTCTATCATTAATTTAATAGTTTATTAATATTTGTTGCTATCTATTACTGATAGACTATTTTCTTAGGCCTAAAATAATGTGTTCTCCCCATTTAATAGCTCAGATGCATAGTTAAACAGTCAGTAACTACAAAAACAAAATAAATCCCATTTGGATTAGCATGCCAGTTATTCAACTACAGTGTTTGTAAAAATGTTATCTTGGAAGATGCATAACAGCCATGTTGTTAAACAGACCTCATCCAGCCCATTATTTTCAATTGTGCTTTAGATAAACATACAGTATAATACATAATATACTGTATGTACTGTATATATATTACTTATACATATTTTTCCCCAAAAGCCCATTATTTGAAACTAAACAAGTAAACATCAAACTTTCTAGACACAATTTAGGATTTTTGGAAGAGCAAGTTAAATATAAAGTAACTATAAATTAATTTTCAACTTTGTTACACCCATGTGTGTTTACAATTCTAAAAAAAAAAGAATACCACAAAGACCAAAAATATTCAACTAATTTATTTTGATACACTGTGTTGCCAGTGTCCCAAGACTGCAAAAATGTTTTTGATCTCCTATTTAGACATTAGAGGGTGAAATTTAATATATTTGGAAAATCTCGATTTCACTTTTCCGAGTTATTTCCCACGAAATCTCGGAAGTTTCTCACTGTAAATATCACATGATTTTTTTTTTTGATCGATATTTGCCAACAGAAACTTTCAATCAAGTTTTTCGATCTTGACTTTTCGATGGAAAGGTAGCCATACTATTAATGTAAAGTCTGGCTACCTTCTCATTGAAAAATTAAATCGAAAAACTCAATCGAAAAGTTTCATTCATTAAATATCAAATGAAAAAAAAGTTAGGCTTTTCTGAGTTTATTAAATTTCACCCAAACTTAAGTTTCATTTTTCTTTCTCTTTTTCTAGCATTATTAATACTCCTTTAGATAACCATTGCTATGTTTTTGGATGTAGCAGGCCTGTGGTTACATTGAAGTTATCTCTGAGGTGTAAGCTCATAAGTTATGGACACATCTAGCACTAATGGGTATTTCCTTTTGCTGTGGTATTTCCCTAAAATAGATGGTACAGTAAAGGAGCAGCCTCTGGGAATTATTTCACTGAGCCATTCTGCTACCTTTACAATCCCAAATGCTGAAAGTAAAGCCAAAGGAGATACTCCTAGTCTGCCAACAAGAAGTACTGCCAAATCCCAGGGGAAAAGTGACTATACACCAAGGAATTTTCCTGAGTGATAGACCCAAGGGAATTAGAGGTACAGCAAATATAAGGTACAGTAGGATTCAGCTCGTTGAGATAGGAAAAGCACAACAGCTGAGAAGCTAGGAAGGACAAAGATATACACTCAGAAGGAGTAAAGTTTGCTTTTCACATTACACTGTGTTCTGAGAACAATTATATGGTGAACATAAGTATTTTCACTTGATTTACTTGCTGCAATGAAAATAGAAAATAATGATCTTTGCCAAATATGCAGAGTAGACAGTGTCTAATTGTGGCAAAGTAACATATCGGCGCTCAGTGTGATAAATTCCCACTCTAAAAGTAAAGGTCATCTTGCCTCACAGAGTGAATCAGTTTGAGTGCGTATGAATAGATGATCTAAGATTTGTTTAATTATGCAAGATGTCATTTTCCAATTTTTTTTAAATTTATTTAATGCGATGCTTTTATTGGTCACCACTTTAAAAAGATTTTCCAGTCCCAAGTGAAACATCTATGTGCAGAACCTATGGAACTGTTTGTGATTTCACTTTTGTCAGCTTTTTCTGTCTTATAGATCTCTTTCATTTAACCTAACTGGCATGTCTTCTATCCCTTTATTACAGAAGTCACGTAGCTGAAGGCCTTCGAATACATCTTATTAGTCACATCTGTAACATTTTCCAAGTCTGCTTTGACTCATCGGTTAATGTGTGGCCTTGTCAATTCATGTGCACAAATTTTACCATGGAATGTATATCTAGTAATAAAACCTACTCTTGTTACTGGTGGTTAGTAAGTGCATCAGAGATAAAAACTAACATAAACAAGAAATTATTCGCATACAATGAACTTGTGTAAGGGAAAACCACAGTGTTCAGATTTTTTTTCTTTTTTTGGAACAATGTAATATACTTAGTAAAAATAATGTAGAATAGTAACAAGATAGCTGTGTTTCAGTAAATAATAATGCAACAGCTAATAAATAACTCTTTATGGAAAGCACAATGATTATACTGCAAAAGTATGTTTTCTCTTACCTGCTATATATATATTGTTTTTATTCTTTTTAGGGAATTAATATGTTTTTTATTGTGTTTAGTTGTTTTAATAACTTTCCACAGGGCCAAAAACAGGTGGTTCATGGGAACTGCTATGGGATGCCCCACAAGCTCAGCCAACCAGGGGGGGCTCAGGAAGACAGACATATGTAGGCTTCAAAGTATTGTCCAATGAAACTGATGGGCTAAAGGAGCAATGAGCAATGTAATTGGCTATTTTTCAGTGTGAATGGGGGTGTAAAATCATGTTAGGTTGTGGGGGAGGCTCATGATTTCTGATCTCAGCCTTAATTTCCTAATCGTATATAAAAGAATGAGCAAAAGTGGGCATGTAAGAAACCACTCCTATGGAGGCAATTAAATGCTGCACAGTGTAGAAAAGAAGCAGTACAATTGCTCATAAAAGCATACTGTCACACTGAGCAGTTTACTCATGCACTCCAAGGAAAGACATGATCTATTGACTATCAGTAACTAACTGTACAAATAAATATCATCAGACTTGCTCCTGAACCAAAGTCTTTTCTACAAGAATCTAGCATTGTGTTTTAAACCCATTAAATACAATGTAACTAGAGGGCCTATTGACTTTACAGCCACTTTGGCCCCATAGTAAGCTTTTAGCCAACTTCAGCAAAGAAACAACAGAAATGTGCCTAACGTGACATCAAAGGTGGTATCTGGGGTCTTGTCTGCCAGCTGTTATTGTGCCTGCTTAAGCCATGCCTCATGCTATAGGCCAACGCACAACCTATTTGTTTTTTATAAATAGCCAGCACTGTAGGCAAGGGACACTGGGTCACTGAAGTCAGTATGTTTGATATTAATCTAGAAAGAAGAGACAGAACTGGAAGATGATGAATTGATCAAAACACATACATGATATACTGATAATGAACCACATTGTCTTATTTCACAATATAGCATTATCCTTCATGTGAACTTACAGCCATCACTCACAATTGGCTTCCAATGACCTTGAATGAATTCATAATGTTATAGAGTATGTGTGATACATGACCTGTTAAACTGTGATTTTATGAATATATTTCTAAACAGGCACTAGGTGTACACTTACCATGTATGTATGATACAAATTGGCATAACCAAAAGGCTTAATCAATTACAGGCAAACAAACATATAGACACCCATTCCTCTATCTGTGGGTTACCTCCAATTTGGTGCTTTCTCTGCCTCTGCTTCATGCTTTACCAGGCTTTGATTGGTGGGTATTATTCTCCTATCAACATTACTAAATCAATAACTCAGTTGCCTGACTTGAATATCAGGGGTCTTTCTCTTATTAGACTCATTGGTAGGTTAAAAGCTTGCCTCTAGGGGATACATTTAATTAACCTTGCACATGCCAGTGTTCTAAAGATACAAGATACATAGCCTCATCCTACCAGAGAACTATCCCATTTGGATAGTCCTGCAGGGTTCCTTGACAGGGTTGCTTTATAGTCTGAGGGTCTTCTACCTTTAATTAAGAGCTTCCAGAAAGTTTTCCCCTCTTCTTCACAAGCTCACCCAGACTTGGCTGCATCTGCACCTTGCCTGCCCTATAAATAACCTCTCACATAACAAAGCTTAACAGTGCATTTAACATGCATTAATAGGCCTGGCTGTATAACCTCAGCTCAACACTTTCCCCAAAGAACCAACCACTTTTCGAGTGAAAAATACATGTTTATCCATTAAACTTCCTCTTCTTCCCTTACAACTAGCTTTAAATACATGTTTGTGATGTCCATTTTTTGGTTATTATAAAGAGAACGGTTGTGTTTTTCATAGGCTGGAAACATACAAGGCCTAAATATTTTTTACATTGTATATATAATATATTTCTGATTTCCTGTTTTCAAGCATTATTTAATTAAAAAGAAAATATTTTCTTTAAGTTCTATTCTTCTGCATTTATTTTTAATCAGGCAGCAGAAAAAGGCCATAGAACACAAGGATGATTCATATATAAGGACATTAAACATGATCCTGTACTATATTAAAATAAATTGCATATTTTCCCAAATTCAAATAAATCATTTGTATTTTTTAATATTGTTCATTGCCAGATCTTCAATATGTCTAAATAGAATACTGACCTTTTATTTGAAATGAATATTTTATTCACATACAGAAACCAAACATGAATATGAAATTGTGAAAAAAGACAGACTGGACTCACATAGTGTCCTTCCATGTCACACAAGCTACGGAAATATTGCCACACAAGCCACTCCTCTTCCAATTTTAACAGCTACAGAGATTTTTGCTGGTGAACTAACAAAGATAGCTATTTATTTTCTTAACCTTAAACAGGTTAAAGAGTTAGTTTTTCATGAAGGACAGTGGTTGTGTTACAATTTTTATTTATCATTTGAAATGGCTGGGACCTTTAAGGGCACACTGAATTTTGCTTTAAGCACATTTGCTCCTGCTTGAATCAGTACTGAGCGGCCTATTTAATTGTGGCATGCGAGCGGCAGGCTGCACATATGTCAGATGTCATGCTCTATCTGATGAAGAGGTCCTTGCCTTGGGCTGTTTATATATGACCTACCAGGATTTCCTGTTCCATGATGAAATAATTATGGGGCCCCATTTGAGGTACAAAGTTGTAAGCAAGCAGTAAGAGCATTACATTTCAGTAAAAATGTGAAAACATTTTCCATATTTACTCATTTAACAAATTCAGTGCTGAAAATACTGAATATGCATTGTGGCCAGGTCCTCCAAAACACAGTAAGTTAAGACTTTTATTCCCGACTTTGTGATGAAATGGAACACACACGGGTTCCTGTTTTTATTGCTGTTATGACATGCTCATGACAGATAACAGTTTATTTCAGAAGAAACAATTTTATTATTCAGTGCATTGGCATGCTGTTTAATAATAGTCATTTGGATCAAGACAATTCTGAAATTCTTGCAGAGCGCAGTAACATACATAACGATACAGAGATTTATAAATTGAATATGTTTTGATTTTTTTTTTTTCAATTTTTTTTTAAGCTAAAGTGCTGTATTTGGAGCAGCTATTTTAACTATAGAACTAACAGTAGGATAGTTAGATGTCTCATATTTGGGGTTGTTATTGATACAAATATCTGCCGCATTGTTATCATTCAGAACTCTCCAATTTGTCAACACATCTCTGCTTTTTTTTGCCCTTTAGTGTCACATTATTTAATGGAAATCACATTTGGCAACTCAATCCACAGAACAGCCAGTTTGGCATATGATTTACCTCAGGCAAATGAAAACATTATCACGCTTCTGTAACGGACAAGCTCACAGCTTTTTGGTTCATGAACTTCTAAGCTTTAAGCTGGGAGTTTTACATTTGTCCCAGCCTGAATCTGGCCGAAGTGTCTGCATTTGCAACCCCATCCTGATGGTAGACTGACATGAATATGAATGATCCCAAATTCTCAAACTGTGACACTTACAGCCTTATTTTGTTACATTTGATACATGCCAGTTGTACAAGCCCCACACAAATACAATATGCGCTTTGTAGACTTCTGGAAAAAAAAATAAAATGTAACTTCAATAAGGATTATAGTTTCAAATAGGCAAGCTGTTTATTTTGCTATGAAATATGTTTCACACAAATGTTCTAGTTTAATGCTTTGATTGTGTGAAGACCTCAGTTTACAATTTGAGTTGTTCACATTAAAATGAGATGTTTGAGTGATGTCAGGTTTGATAAACTTCCTCAGTACAGCCCTGTACCAAGTTAAACCTTTCATTTTATTAGAAATACACTATGTGATCAGTTTTTATTATTGACCAGTGTGTTGCATGTGTAAATTGTGTTGTTTATCAGTTTGAATACATTTGTAAATAAAGATACTGTCCTTAATTCTCACATTATTAAGGTTTATCACACAATAGCTATAGAAATGCATAAATGTATTAGATCATCTTTAAACTTTGGTTCTAGGATCTTGCACTAGTCAGTTAATGGTGAACCAAACATACCACAAATGCCTAATTCATTTCTCCCACTTTATTTGCAAAAAGTATTTATCAAAATCCTAATTATGACATCAAAAACCCATTCACAAGTGGTTTAATGACCATGCTCCCTGCCTATGGTTAGGTAGCACTTACAGAACAGATCATAGGTGACCAGCCTGGCAGAATTTTCCCTGCATGCAGATACCTAAAACTTACCCTTATAGAAATCAGGTATATTCAATTCTTTATGTGCTGTCATATACTCATATATCTAAATATCATCACAAAACTGTTTCTAACCATTCATTTCCATGTAGAGAATAGTATTTGCTTGGAAAAAAAAAGACCAGATTTTAGGGGTTAAAGTATATCTTTTCTCTGTTTGGAGACTTAGACTGGATTGCCAGAAGAGCAGAGAATACAGCAGGCAGGAAGTGTAACTCACCACCAAAGTAGAAAGCCAATCAAATGATAGTGGGGTGAACCTTCCCATATGCAGTTCCTGCTTGCATCATGGATATTCCTTCTAAGAAGGAAGAAAGCCGAACTCAGCATTGGCCTTTACTAGAATTAAGCTGATTGAAAGTAAGATAGAATTTTGTCCTTGGGCAGTTTCTGAGACCAATATACATTACTCAATGATCATGTGAAAAATACATTCACCCATGCACGCACTTCTCCCATTGATCCCTCTTTGGATGCTACTCACTGGTGACAGCGTATACTGTTTATCAGTGCATCTGTCCTTCAACATTCCTCACACCACCATGTTTCTTTAGGAGTTTCTGTTATAATTATGTATGTTCTAACCACAGTTAAGGCATTTGTAAGTTGTCTTATCTTCTGTAGAAGAGTGCATTGATGTAAGCTGAAGAATAGATGTGCTATATATATAATCTTTATGAGCTTAGAGAGCACCTCTTCTTTTTGGGGGTTCTGCATTGAGGCTGACATATTGAAGGTAGCAGCAGATCCAAATGAATATAATGAAGCAGTATGACAGTGATGCCGAACCTACGGCCCGCAGGCCATATCCGGCCCATGACGCGCTGCTATCCAGCCCGCAGTCCAAATTCTGAAGTCCGAATTGTTGCGTATAAGTGTGAATTCACCAGCTAAAGACATTCGCAATAGACTGCTACTGTCGCGTCTTTATAATGAGAATATTGTCGGTCGCGACTTTGCTATGGAAAGTGATCACAGTAACTTTAAAATTTGTCGTGGTCGTGACTTTACAAGTCATGACTTTGAAGCGGCCCGTGACACAGGTGTCACAAATTTATATGGTCCCTAGGCTGAAAAAGGTTGGGCATCACTGCAGTATGATATTCCCCTGCATAGTGAACACATCCTTGTCACCCGTGATGTTGAATCCTTATATACTTCTATATCTCACACTCAGGGTCTCTATGCAATGAACTATTTCTTAGGGATGGAATCACAAAATAATTAAGTTCAAAATGAATTTGTTATGGAACTTTTGAAATTTGTATTATATTATAATTATTTCTTATTCAATAATAAACTGTATGTGCAGATTGCTGGCACGGCCAAGGATGCCAAATGTGCGCCCTTGTACGCCAACCTCTTTTTGGGTCGGTGAGATCATGAATTTGTCTTTACAGACTACCTAGAATTTTTTACATCCTTCATTGACCTGTAGCTCCACTTCATAGATGATATTTTCGTCTTGTGGGGGAGCCTGTTCAATATCTTGGAGGATTTCCTTGAGATTATTAACAACAATTCCCTAAATATAAAGTTAACACACAGTATCCCAGAAATTATAGTGAATTTTTTGGATATTTCTGTATAAAAAGGCTCGTAAGGTTTTTTTGTATACAGACTTATATAGAAAGCCCACGGCCTCCAACAGTATTCTCTCTTATGACAGTTTCCACCCCAGCTTACTTCAAAGGTCCATACCAAAAGGCCAGTTCCTTAGAACTCATAGAAACTGTACTTTAGATACTGACTACCATCTCAGAGCTAAAGAAGAAGAAAACCGATTTCTGAAACATAAATACCCAAGTAAAGTTATAATTACAGAGAAGAGATATGGCAGTAACCTAACTCAACAAGCTACACTAGGAAAAAACACAGATAAGAATAATACGGATAGTGTAAGATCCATCTCAACATACAGTAATCAATGGCATGATCTCAAGTCTCTTCTTTCCTAAAACTGGCACATTCCTAAATCAGATGAATTCTTCACCAACTTCTTAACAGATTTTCCCACAAATACAGCTAGGAAGTGTAAATTTCTCAATGATATGCTAGCAAAAAGTCATTTTGAATTTCCAAAAGGACCATTAAATAGAGGTACTTCTTCAAAAGCCTCCTTTCCATGTGGTAATTGCTCCTTCTGTAGGTATTTACCTGCAACACAATCGATCTCTGATCTTCGTACTTTTAAATTGTATAACTACATTAATTGCAATTGTATATATATTTACTCATTTGCCCCTGTCATAAGTTATACATGGGTAAAACTACTCAAAAATTAAAGAAATGTTTTTATGTCAGCATAAATCTAATATCAGACTATCAGAGAGAGATTATGCGGAATCTAAACCTTTATCATTAGTAGTAGCACATTTCCTTTTCCCACATAATGGATTAACATGTTTGTTAAAATGTATAGGTATAGATAAAGTGACGGTTGAGAGGAGGGGGCAGAGACATCGACAGACTACTCCTTCAGCATGGAACAAGAAGGATTTATAGTCTATGTTACATTTTTACTAATGGACTAAATGAAGAATTGGACTTTTCCCATTTCATCTAGACAAATTATCCATTATTAAGAATCTATACTTTACATCAGGGGTCCCCAAAACTACGGCCCACATCTGGCCCCCTAAGGCCTTTTATCCGGCTCCTGGCATCCGGGCCAGGACGTGGAGTAGAGGCAGGTGCAGGAGTGGGGCGCAATCTTGGTGCTCGCCCCCTCCTTTCCCCTACCTACCTCGTACCTGGCCCGGCTCTGTCTGTTCCCAGTTACAGCGCTGTTTTCCTCCTCCTCCAGCGCATCAAGAAGATGATGTCATCAAGAAGCGGCGGAGAGGAAGTGAAGAGCGCCGTAATAAGCTATTTTGGAAGGAGCAGTTCTGTTGAAGAGGTAGGCAAAAGCTGTGGGGGGCTGTGGGGCAGGCAGCACATTGTGGGATGGGAACTGTGGGGCCGGCAGCACAGTGTGGGATGGGGGCTGTGGGACAGGCAGCACAGTGTGGGATGGGGGCTGTTGGGAAGGCAGCACAGTGTGGGATGGGGGCT
>WMED01026500.1:0-10800 GCA_019650415.1 Pipa parva
AGCGATGTCTGAATGCAACATATCGACCATCGAGGGTTAATTCCTTCACGGCCTCACACTGTCTTAGATTAAAATAAAACAGTGAAATGGGATTTAAATTAATGATTTTAACAGCAAACTTTTTACATCTTTCTTACTATACATCTTGAATCACTGTCTCTGCCATTTCGTGATGGGTGTAAAATATATATGTAAATAAAATGAGTATTGCAATACTTGGTGATACCTTTTTTGTTAGACTAACAGTCAGTTTAGAGGACAGACCTCTTGAAAGCTTCTAAACTGACTTAGTCCAATAAAAAAAGGTATCACCAAGTATTACAATACTCATTTTTTTGCATTTATGGACTAACACGACCACTCTCTAATCTTTATATATAATTTTTTTTCCAGTAACCTTGCTTTCGTTATTCTGTCACCCCTAGACGCCTATACTTGAATAATACTTTAACCTATTTTTATTTTATTGACTTCCAGTTTAACATGTTTTATAGTTGACTAAACACAGTAATATTTTTCAGAAGATTTAATGAATATGTAATACTTTTTTTTTTTAATTCATAACTTCAGGCAGGAAATTTAAATTCTGTATGTAATATTTACAGAAAATGTGTACTGCTTCAGGCAGAAAAGGACAATTTATAATTCAAACAATCAAAAATAATCTCCCAGTCATTCCATTAATTGTACAATTATTTATATAGATTTAATGGCCTTTAATAAACATTTGTTTACATTTAATGGCCTTTAATAAACATTTGTTTACATTTTTGTCTATAAAAAAAAATCACTCCAATCACTGGATGATTATTTCAAATACATTAACACCTTTGGTTAACTTTTATCAATTCATATATGATCTATCATTATGGTTGAAATGTTCTGTAATTTTCTAAAATAATGTTGTAAAATTGTGTATGGTCATCTTAATTATTTTGGGAAGATTGCAGTAAAAGTTTGGAGACTGGGTGGAGCTGACCACTGGTAACCATATTGGGATGGAATCTCCAGCAGATCCAGTATTCAATGATACCCCTTTTGGGCCCCATACATTCTGGCGCAGAAATGATAGGACTCAGGGATAGATCCAACAATGAAAGCATGAACACAGTACCAACTGGTTCACCAGTATAAACAAACACCAAAGCAGGAAACACAAATGAAATATTAGAAGGTCAGGGCAGGCAGCAAAATGAGGTAAAAAAAAATAAGCTAAGAGTCAGGTAATCAATTTAGGTGTAAGCAAACAAAGCCAACTGTCAAGAAGTCAATGGTAGTTGGTCAGGCCAAGGTCTGTGCACAGAGAATAAAGAAGCAAGGGTTAAGGTGGGGCTAAAAAGTGAGATAACTAGCTTGGACAATGGAAAGAACTGTTGAGCTTTAATAGCAGTTTTGGCATGAAAATACACCAAAATGAGACAAGAAGCTGCTTGAGTATAACCGTATTGCAGTTTTGTGCACCCACATGTACAGATACCTGCAGAAAAGGCTCACAAGTTGTAAATTGCTGCATAGAAGATGCCACATATTGTCACAGTCTTTACTAGGAAGTCATGTATTGCTGTGTAAAATTTTGACACCTTTCACTCCTTCATTCTTGTCAATTTTAGTGTTTTTTCCCCTCTTTTATTTCCTTTTCAAATTCTTTAAGTTCCAATGTTAAATTTTTGAAAATAACAAATAAGGAGCTTTTTACCATTTTTTGCTTCAGAGAAACTGACTAATATCTTCACTGGCATAGGTCAGGATGGTCTTTGAATTGAGTAAGTCCATGTAATGTATCTGATAGAACATTGTTTGGAGTGCTTTTTTGATGATAATATACAAATTTGACCTTTGTACTGAAACCCCTTTTCTTACTAAGCTTGCTCTGGTCTTGTACTTGGCCACCATGATCATCTTATGCTGTGGATATTTAATGAATGCCTTTGATATGATCTATGAAAAATGAGATGCATGCACACTTTTTCTAGGGGAATCTAAATAAGATCCATATGAGATAACTGTGTGGTATAATTTATTATTCTGGTAGTTTCTAATTGCACGTTTGGGGAATAAGTTTCAGTGATTTGGCCGAGGAAGTTATATTTGAGAGGTCAATACCACAGTTCATAATACAAATATAGTCCTATATAAAAAAAATATGACAAACATGCATATTTGTATAGAAATTGTATGGAAAAAAATATAACAATATAGAACCAGATGCTGGCCTCAAAACAACTAATTGTATAGGTCAGAGAACACAAAATAACTTAATATACAAATAATCCTTCAACCCCAGGCACAAAATCATGCAACAATAAAGTCAATAGTCATAAAGCCATAGCTACTGTCTGTAATTGCTTGGGAGACACAGACTCTGGG
Organism: Pipa parva; assembly: GCA_019650415.1. Taxonomy (NCBI): domain Eukaryota; kingdom Metazoa; phylum Chordata; class Amphibia; order Anura; family Pipidae; genus Pipa; species Pipa parva. Next base: position 2,368 of record WMED01026500.1, read on the forward strand.
GGTTTGAAGTGGTGTGGGCATCCACTTTATTTAGATTTAGTAATTAAAGGGTGTGTAAACCCTGTCTATAAAGAAAGCCCCCTTTTATCTCTCTTCAATCAATATATTGATTAAATAAATCATAGCGTACTTCTTAAATCAGCAGGGCTCATTAACTCCCTCCTGCTTTCTCCCTCTGACTGTTTTCCCTACTCATTGCCTTACCCCCTCTTTTCCCTGACTTCCTCTCTGCTCATGCGCATGCTCAGGGACTTTTTCAGTAGAAAGATGCACCCTCGATTCTCCTCAAGGAGATCCAGAAAGTGCATGTGCCCAGAATTGCTGTTCGAGTAATGCTGATTCTACAACAGGCAGGTTAGAGGGGGATAGTTAGAGATAAGGCAGGATTTCTATAATCATTGTATCAATTATTTAGATGTAAAAGGGGCTTTCTTTATAGACAGGGTTTACATCCCCTCTAAGTTGCATTCCACTTTGGAAACATACTGGTCTGTATGGCTGGAGAAGTTAAAAGTTCAAATGCTGCAGTAATATACTTTAGTATAATGTAGCAATTAATCAGTCTGGAGTTTGAATACAAAGACTTTTGCGGAACTTCTACACATTAGTCGGCAATCTGCATACAAAAAAAAACTAAACTGACCAACTGAATTGCAATATATGTAATCCTATATATACTACAACTCCCAGCATTTTCAACAACTGACTACTGGAAGAATTTGAAAATGAGGAAATCATATGGACCATGCCAATTTCCTGGTAAAACCATCCCATTTTTGTGAATCATGATCATTTCAGTTAAAGAAGAACTAATGTTCCCTAACCATAACTGTTATGCTGGAAGTACAGGGTTTGATTATTATGAAACAGCAAATTAGTATCTTTGGGCTGTAAGTGCTATCTTATTCAACTGCTGGTGCTAGCTTCTCACAGCAGTCATATTGGATCCTCATTAATATGCTAATGGACCCTGACACTTCATCACACATATTGTTTGGTTAGGGATTGTCGCACAGTCCATTAAATGGAAACTCTTGTGGTTTAACCGAAGGAGGAATAATGAACAAATACTTTTTTAGTTAATCTCATGTTGTGGAAATATAGCATAGTGGCTAATTTTTGTTTTGATTGTGGAAATTTGTTGGTTCAACTTCTTATTACTTGTTTTATTAGTTTATAGAACCCTTTATTTCTTAAAAAAAAATCACTGTTCACAATATACAGTATAGGTACCACATTAGTGCCTAGGATATGAAGAAGGCACTCTGACCTTACAGAACTTTAGCTCTTGGGAGAACATTTGCCCATCATATCACTGACACTAAATTGGGTGTTATGTATATTTTGTAAAAAAAAAAAAAAAAAAAAATAAGTGATTTTGTTAAATAAAAGATTTATTAAGCTAATAATAAAACTAATTTAAAATAATAAAAAAAATATTCAGGAGTCGAGCAAACAACCTTCCATATACAAAACAGCTGTACTATCCTGTTGTTCTAACTGCCAGGTCTGTCCTGATTTTCACACATGCTCTGTAAGAAGAAATTACCCAGAGCAATAGCAAATGGAACTGAATTGTTACAATGACATGCCATTTAGTAAAATAATGCATGCAGAAGAAGCAGAAATAATTAAGTAGGTGGCCTGGAAGGGAACGATTGTTGAGTTTGTGTTGCCAACATGTAGGCTAAATGAACAAATGTGATTTTGTTAGGAACTTATTTTGCCCCAGCATTTTTGTGACCAATTTTACAGGCCCAAACAATTATATCCTATGCAAAGCACCTTTGATTTGTAAATCTGCTGATATGATATATGCACTAACCAGTGCCCAGCTACCAAGTTTTCCTACTTCCAATTACTACATCTATTTAATTTTGATCATTAAAAAATTATGCCCATTTTCATGTGCTTACGGTTCATTCATAATTTGATGTGTGTTGGTATCTAAAGTCTGTCAGTAATAATGAAGGTTTGCTGTTCAAAATGTAGATGTAAGATGATCAGTCAGCTAGTTTACTTATGCTATATTTTAAAATAACAGTTCTTGGCTAAGTACACTTCAAGTTTACAGTATATAGGACATGTTTTGGATTGTAGCATAGTATGAATCTGTTTTTAATATTTATTGCTCATTTTGATTGTTATATACGTCAACACACACTGGACCCTGGTTAAATCTTTGCAGACTATAGCACAGTAGAAATAAAGTCACTGAGTTGCAGTAGCTGAAAAATCCCTGCAGCATTATAAAGTATTCCTGAACATTAAACACATACTGTAGTAAAGTGATGGAGAAATTAAAGGTTCTGGCAGGAAAAAATAAATGGCTACAGTGAATGCTCTTACATTAATAAATGTTCTTGCTTACAGTGTGACCCTTAGCACTGTCACATCATGTTCAGGCATGCTCTCAAAACCATGCTTTCAAAGGTTATGAAAATAAATATGACGGCAGCACATGAATGATCGATAAGCAGGGAAAAGAACATCAACTAAATAGCAAGATGTACAGAAGCAGATAATGGCATGTAGGCACTGCACGTTCTGTTGAATGTGGGGTGGTTTTGTTTGCTGATTTGAGATTTAATATTTGGAGATATGTGTGTCATCTGCCAGCAGGAAAACCAATTGTATTTGTCACATTGCAAAATGATTAAATGCCAGTCTGGGAAGATAATGCTGTGCTTTTGATTTACTGGAAGCAGCTTTTGCTTGTGTTTTTCATGCTACCCTGAGCATGGATAGAAGAGTTGATGCTGTACTATTTTTTTCCCCCCAACAAATAGCAGTTTTTTTTAACCGCATTAAATAGCATGGTATAACTATTTGCATATATATTACTATGTACATCTGCATGCATGCTGATCTAATAGGAAAGTCAGAACATTAACAGAACATTTGTTCCCTGAAGACTTAGTTGTGTCTTGCTTAATGCTAGCTTCCTCAGAATTTTCTCCTTGACTTTGTGCTGCATCGCTCTTGCCTTCATTTATACCTAATAGGTTTAAAGTAGAATAATACAACCCTATAAAAATATCAAACTTTTCATGAATATGCAAATGCAATTTCACAAAATTCTTCATAATTTGACATTTTTTTTGCATTGCCTGTTTATAGATTAAATATGCATACACCACAAATAATACTATGTCATTGAACAAGGACACACAGTCTCTTCTTCTCCTGCTGTGAAACTCCAATCATTTCATGATATCCAGAAGCTTGAAGATGTAATCCAGCAACCATTGGAGGTGAAGTTAGAACATTCATTCTGTCATCTTGATCTAAAATACTTTGAGGGGAAGCAATGTATAAAATATACAAACAGGGTGGAGTATAGTTATGTTATTTTCTGTTGCAAATTCCGAAGTGTCAGGTGTTTGCAACCTGTTCAGGAGTTATGGTCTAGGTACTGAGTGCAGGAATGAGCTATTTCATAGTTATCTGACTGGGTAAAGATGATAACTACAGTATATGCTTATGCAGGCAATGTACAGTTAGTTCTTTCTTCTCTGGACACAAACTTAGGAAAATAAGGGATTTTTTTAAGATTCCCAAAAATCTGCAAAAAAAAAAAAAAGTTTTTCCCCAAGCAGTAAAACTACCTGCTGCACTTTTTAGTCTTCTGTAAGGAATAACCCAAATGGCGGTCTTATAAACTTTCTCTATAGCACATCCAGGGCAAGTTTTCCCCCACTGTTCTATTTAAAACCTAGGTCTCTAATAGAAAAATGCCCCATAAGTGCCAGAAGATGGCAATTGATTCAATAAAATACTTTCAACAACTAACAGAAAATGCCATCTTGGCGTGTAAAGTGTTTAGCGTCGTAGTTCCTAAACTAGCAGTATAGACTGCAAATCAAAATTTTGCTGTGACAAAAGAACATTGTGCAAAGAGGCTTTCAAATGTTGAGAAAATGCTGGACAACAAAATGGAGCAGAAAGTCTAACAGTAACTTTGGATTTAAAGGAACAGTCCAGTCATCAACATTCACTTGCCACTTTTCAATAAAATATTTGGCAATATCTAAACTTATTTTCAATTTTGAATTCATAGGCACTTTGTTACAAAAGCCTCTCCTCTTTCATCTACTTCCTTTGTAGCTCATCAATTTGACAGCAGCCATGTTGTTAAACAGACCTTACCCAGTACCATTATTTTCCATGGTGTTTAAGATAATATAAAATCAGGAAGTGTGTCAGAAAGCCCAAAAGCTAAATATCATACTTTACATCTTTTTCTTTAAAATGTAAAAAACATACTATCAACACAAATCAATGCTTAATTCCAAATACCAAAACAAACATTATGCAATATTTACTATACAACAATATCACATTCCTCCACCTTTTCAAATTCTTTTTATTCTTTTATTTTTTTCCTTTTATGTTTTTTTCAGGACTCCTACTATCATTTCTGCTACTTGTCTTATTCTTCCTTCCTGTAACCCAAACACCCTTCTACATCTTACTTGCCACAAAAAATATATCATTGTTGATATTATTAGATATAACATATCTTTATCCAGTGTTTTTTTTTCTACAATACTATGACATTTCTTTTATATTAATTTTTTTAAATGCCCCACTCCTATTCTTGCCACTTCCTTCCTTAGTATTTTTCATACTGCAAACTCTATCAAAAATGTTCCTAAGTTTCCACCTCATCACACCCCCATTGACATTTCTCTTCATTTTTTTTAAATTTAACATTTTCTTTTACATATAGTTTACCGTGAAATGTTAGCCAACTTATATAAAAATTTCTCTGGTTATTTTTCTATCGCTAAGATTTTCTAAGCATTCCTTCATCACACTTTTATGTACAATCTCTCACTATTACAGGGGGAAATAATTCCCTTCCACCACTTTCCAATAAATTTCTTTCATCTCGATTTTTTCCAAATCCTCTGCTTTTATTTTCCATTTCCTTACAATTTTCATGGCCTGTTCTGTCTTTTGGAACTTTTCTTTTCCTAATCCTTATTTGTCTTACACTATCTCATCCCATCCATTTTCCTGCCAACATCTCCACCCATCCTTTTATTGACTTTTCCCATCATATTTCACTTCCCCTTCTTAATTTCCCCAAATTTATCTTTAAGAATATACGTACTACCAATGAAAACTACTGGGCTAATCATGTTTAGCCCTCCCTCTTTTTCTTTTCTGTATAATATTCCTCTCTTTATTGAATTTAATCTGTTTCCCCATATTACCTGGAAAAACAAACTTTGAATTTTTGTATACATTCCCTCGGGTAACAAAAATACATGAGCTAAATACAGAAACAATGGCACCAACAATTTTTTATCCAACTTAACTTTTTCCCTATATGATTATTTCCAATTTTTCCAACCTTGTACTTTTTTTCCTTCTTCTAAGTTCTTACCAGTTCCATTATCTCCAAATCTTATCCCTAATACCTATGTTTCTTCTTTCTCTATTTCAAAGTTCTGCAAGAAAATTTTTTTCAAAAGACCATAATGCCTTAGGCTTGTTTTTATTTATTCTTGAGTTAGATGCTTCCTTGAATTCTTTTATTACTTTCATCATTCTTTCTTCCCCCTCTATGTTTGAAACCACCACTATCACATCATTTGCATAAGCGATCATTTGCATTTGTCCACCTCTGGGTTCCTCCAACCCACCCAACTTACTATCTTACTATCCTTCTCAAAAAAGGATCTATTTCAAAAATATATATTTATGGACTTAGTGGACATCCCTGCCTTACTCCTGCTCCTACTTTGAACCTCTTTCCACAAAATCCATTAACTAATGGAAAACTTTCTGTATCCTCTTATAATACTTTTATCCACTTTATCCCACTCGGTATTTAGTTAACACTTCCCACAAATATTCATGATTTATTTTATGAAAAGCCTTTTCTTGATCCAATGAAAAAAATATCATTCTCTATCCTACTCCTTTCTATTGCCTCTTATTAATCATTGCCTGAAATATGCTCCCTTCTTTTATTGCACAATATTGTGATCCTATGATTTTTTTTCCGCCACCCTTTGCAATTTCTGAAATAAAATTTTTGCAAGTATCTCGTTTAATTCCCCTTACTGTGCCAGTAATATTAATGAAGAAACTCTAAAAGAATCAGGAAGCCTCTTGCCTCACACAATCCTGAAATACTTTGGTTAATATACTGTACCAATTCTTTCATAAACTTTTTATGAAACTCTGCATTTAACCCATCTGGACCTGACACTTTCTCTCTTTTAATCCTTCTATTGCTTTCCTTCCTCCTTCTTCTGTTGTCAGTTCACCATTTTCCTCTTCCGCAATTTTTATCTTAATTTTTCCTTAAACATTTCTCATTTGTTCCTTACTTCCCCTTTTTTCTTTAAACAACTCTCCATAAAATTCTGAAATCACATATAAAATACCATCTTTTGTATTTTGTTCTATTCCTTCTCTGTTTTTCAGAACTTCCACTTTTTTCTTTTTACTTTTTGTTTAACATTTTTAAACGGATGTGGGGATACAAAGTTTCCAAAATCCCTTTCTTTTACTAGTGTTTTAATAATTTCTCATCTCATTTTTAATTTTTACTATTTCTTCTTTCATTCTACCCACCAATTTCCATCTCCTCACAATCTTATCTTAATTTGTCCTCAATGTTCATAAATTTGTCTTCCTCCTCTCTTTCCACTCTGTCAGCCCAATCTAGACCTTCCTCTAAAGCCTCATATCTATTTGCTAATCCAATCCGATCTACCCCTCTTTCCATTTCCTTCCTCTGTTACCTTCAGTAGTTTCCCAACCATCCTCCACTACCCTTTTTGTTTTTGCTAGAGGATCTTAATTTTGTATTTCTGCCCTTTTCCTTATTCCCTTCCTTTCTTTGCCTCCTTCTGCTTTTGACTAAATGACTGATTCCCAAATTCTTCCTCCTTTTCTCAATTTTCTTCCTCTTCCCTCAATTCATGAAACAAATTAGTCACATTGTGCCAGACTTCTGGACATCCTTTATGCACATGTCCCATCCTTCCACACAAGTTCCATTTAACTTTATCACATGATTCTCTTAAAAGTTACGCTTCTCTGCATAACACACATTTTTGTTCTTTACACATACTTGCAATATGTCTCATTGAACCACATTTGTAACACCTTTTGGTTGATAAAATACCACCCCTCTTTTTCTTCCAATGAAAAGAGAATTTGGTAAATGCACTGGAATGTTATCAATCATTTTCAATTTTACCTTCACCTTCCAGCCACCTGTCCAAATATTAAATTCATCTTAAATTTTCATCAAAGGTGATATAGCCCTGCACTGTCTTATTTTGTAAGTTTCTACTTATTTCTTCCTCTATTTGGATCATCTTTTTTAAATACTCCACTTTTTCTTTTTCTTCGCTGCTGATCATATCCCTTAATACTTTTTTTGTTATTTCCAAAATGTCCTCTCTGCTTTTTAGATGAATTAGTTTTATTGCATCAGCTACTCTCTCTGCCAGTCCTTATTTTTCACTGTCCTTTTGTTTTAAAACAGTATCTTCATTTAATGCAATATTCTCTCCCTTTGTAATGCTTTTTTCCCTTCTTTTTTTTCTTCCATTATTACTTTTTTTTCTGTAATGGCCAACCCCTAGGGGGGAATTCAGGAAGCTCCGAAGTGAGGCGCGTAGTGTTCGCCTCACTTCGGAACAACTGACATGCGCATGTTGATGTCCTGCACGCGAACATCAGCACGCGCATTAAAGGGATTCCTTGAGTGCTCTCGCCGAGAGGGGAATCCCTTTAATGCGTGTGCTGATGTCCGCGTGCAGGACATCAACATGCGCATGTCAGTTGTTCCGAAGTGAGGCGAACAGTACGCGCCTCACTTCGGAGCTTCCTGAATTTCCCCCCTAGTCTCTTTTGCTTTGTTTCAGACTCAGGAAAGTGATCTTTTTTAGCCATTTTTTCATTTCCACAGTCATGTTTTATTTGCTGCACATTTTCATTTTCTATTTGCTTTGCTTCCATTTTCTCCTTTCCTTCTTTTACACATTGCACATTTGGCTCTTCACTGCTTCTATTTTCTTGGGTTTGCTAACAAACAGTCCCCGTGGCTCCCACCATGGCTTTCTGTATCTCTTTACTTACCCCTGATAGTGGGCTTCTCTGCCATGTCTGCATCACTGCAACTGCTTACAGATGATCTTCTTCTTTGCCTGCTTTGTGCTCGCAATGCTTCCTTGGGCCAGGCTTTACAAAACTTTCTTCATCTCCATTCTCATTTTTCTGCTTCCCTTTTGCCTTAGTATTTTTTCTGCCCAGAGAACCTTTCTGGCCTGGGCTTTCTCCTGCCATCCACCTTTCTTTCAGCAGCTCATACACAGAGCTCCTCACTCCTCAGCAGCTCTTACTTTCATAGACACAATTTAGAATTTTTGGAAGCACAGACTGAACTATTAATGCGTTTGT
>WMED01026501.1:0-10800 GCA_019650415.1 Pipa parva
TTAACCATTATTTCCTTTGGGAATGGTGATAATATGAAAATTCCATTGCAATATCATCAAAAAGTACTGAAATAATACTAAAATGGTGTCGACAATATACTCAAAAATGATTGTTTTTTTTAATCTTTGTTTATTCCAGAACTCCTAGAAGCAACTAAAAAAAATAAATAAGTTTGAACACTTATAAGGAAAATTTGGCTAAAAAAGTTCTGTTTTCACATTTTCACTGTGTCTTAAAACTTTTTTGACTGGATTTTCTGTCTTCCACCTCACAGCCGTCCCACAAGAAACAATGATTTATGCCAGATCAGGAATAGCAGGTTTTCTTAATTTCAAAGAGAAAACTGCTTGTTGTAAATACAAGTAAACAATATAACAAAAAAAAAAAACATGTCTGTTTCAGTTTTTTGTTACTCCTTGTCAGTAAAGAACTGGCTATTTTAAATTTGTTGTGCTATAAAAGTCAGTTTCACAAAAGCACTCATTTTAGTCATTTAGACATGTTGAGCCGATAGGTAGACTTACGGCAATGCACATTGGGAAATATATACAAATGTACCTCACCAGAAGGAAAAGAATACCTGCAGATGGTCACATTTTCTCTGTCTATCCACTTCATAATAAATAAAAAGAGTCATTTTGTAAATGGTTTGAGGATCATTTAGGTGATTTGTGCAAAACTGAACCTGATTGGGATTCCCAAAGTTTGATTTTATTGGATTAATAAAACTATGAATTTCTCAAATCTAGGAAAACATTTTCATATTCTTTGTTTTCCTCTGCCACTAACAGCCTAATTCACCATTGTGCAAAGTGATCTGCGAAGCCTTTGGCGAGAGCACTCGTGTCTCCTCGCTGGGACTGGAATCCCTTTAATGCGCTCGCTGATGTTCGCATGCAAGACATCAGCGGGCGCATAACACCATGTGCGAAGTGAGCCGAAGCTCACTTCGCACAATGGTAAATTAGGCTGTAAATCCTGCAGTGGGGAGCTCACATGTAAGCTCATTGTATTATTTTCTATGGAAATTGTAAAATGCTTCACACCATCCAAAAAATCTGTGCCATGTTAAACTTTGGTGCAATTCTACCAACTGGTCTGATACCTGCTTAACAAAGGAATTTCTCAAAGGGGACTTCAAACAATGATAATAACATTTAAATATGGAATTTTTTTATGTAACGTACTTATTTCTTACTGGTTTTTTAAATTGTGAGATACAGAAATTTTCCTTCTTCCCAGCTTCCTTTTCACTGCACAGTGAGAGAAAATGTCAGACCCCAATCTGCATTGTTAAAATACTTTTCTAAGAAGAATCTCCCAGCTTCAGTTGTGTTAACATTTCTGGTTCTTTCCTGTAAAAGCTTAGTACTATATATCTTTATACAATGTCCTTTCGTGATGCTCTTTGCTGCTTAGCTCTCTACTCTTTCTAGAAACACTTAAGTATCAGTCAGGAAAGGAGCACACATTCTTTCCATAAGTTGCTAATGAGGAATCCTCAGACTTCTCCCTAAAATAGAAAAAAGGTGCTAAAGTTATTTGTATAGGAACCAGACAAAAAAAGAGCAGGGAAAATTACTTGGTACAAAGAGGTTTAGTTAAACTATATCAATGTTAAGTTCTGCAGAGGTCATCTGGGGACTGCGGGAGATGGAAAGAATTTAATTGGCCTATCCTTTCAGCATGCAAATTACAGATATATGACATTGGTCTTCTTCTGTCCTGCTGGAGCATAGGACAGAAGATAGGGAGATGGGAACTTTGTCTATTCATTAAATAATTTAAAAATGGTGAGGAAAAAAATTATATAATTAGAAATATCTACTGTATAATGTAACCCTACAGACATGATAAAGATAAAATCATTCTGGAGAGTTTTTATCTTAGCAATCTCATATATATATACTTTTAGTAAAATATGACTTCAACATCACTTTTTATGAAATCCCATCCTAGTAATTGTGTTAAAATCACAGTGAGATCTCTTCAGTCAAGACAATGTTATCAAGGTATGCATTTGTAAAGTCTATGGAGTCTGATACTGAAAAGAAAGACACAGTAGTGTGAAAGAGTCCCCAACTTTTATTGAAGTGCTTAAACAGTCTTTGAACACTAAGACACTCTCAAGTTGATTTTATTGTTAGCAGGGATTCAATAGGAAAACAGCATAAACTCATACATATGTCAAATGGACATGACCACAAACAGGTCTAATCCTTTCATTGGCAGTAAAAATATGCTAGAAGACAAATGACTGCAGTGCTAGTTGACTCCATATGTTGCTGAATAATGTCTTGCAATTTTAATGACTGCATTGATTAAAATGTTTTGGAAGAGAAATACAGAAGTTGTGTTTATAAAAAGTGGTGTTTTTAATGTGAAAGTATTTAGTATGCCACCATATTCATGCATTCTATGAAAACTTTTATACTATATTTTATTTTATATTCTAAGGAATTTAATATACTTATTTAATGTTAATACAAACAGGTAATGTACTGTACCAGTTATATTAAAGAGAATCTATGATCTTTATCAAGAATAAAATAGCAAATAATTATATGTTTAAATAGTACTGGTAATACACTCAAATAATGTGGAGACTCTTATCAATTTGGATTTTACTATAAAGTGCTGTCTCCTGCTGTCACTATCAAGCCGATCTATTCTGCTCTGTTTTACAGCAAAATTTTGGCTTTGACTATGCTCACTTCAGAGAGTTTGAACAGGAAGAGAAGAGGATATCAAAGTTTCCTACAGCAGTAGAAGTGCTCGTCTTGATATGGACAGCAGGAGGCAGCACCAGTAATACCCCTGATCTGTAGAATCTCCCCTCTCTGCCCTGAAAATCACCCACTGACCAAACAAGCCTTTACTTCTTTAAATACAAAGAAGAATACTGTTTCCAATCCCAAAGCAAGGTTATCTGTCAGTACCAGAGGAGTGGAGCAGCTGACTACTAAAATGACACTCCTCAGGGGTAATTCATCATTCAGTCCAAACAGCCAAATAAGCATCAAACTCAACAGTTATGATATATGGACCACTTGGCTTCACTTTCAAAAGTGAATGTGATAGCAGTTTGAGTATTAATTGTGCAACACAGTATGAAAGTGCCAATGTTTACTGCACTAATTCACTGATTTGACTTTGTGAATGTCAAAGTAATGAATTAGTGGGCTTTTGGCACCTCACTTTTCTAGGGCTATTTTGGGCAAATTTGCTTCAATTCCTGACTGCTACTGTTTGACTGACTACTCCTGACTATGCATCAAAAAGGATTTGCGGCTATTTGCTTCCACAGAAAGTGTACTTAAGTGAATAAGAAATGAATTTGCATCAGTCCTACTGTAACAACTAAAAATGACGCTAATTAGCTTTACTTGTCAAGTTAAAAGTTTGAAAAATTAGTAACTCCAGTCTTAAAAATTAGATTAGGGCACCATTGTAAGGAATATATTGATGCTACAATTAAAATAACAGAAAGTTTGTACTAAAAATTTTCTAGTCCTTACATCAGCTTTTGCCAAAAGAGAGCACAATGTTTATGTTTCCAAAAATGACGTTGTAGGCTGCTTCGTAAAAGCCATTATCACTCAGTGGTTTATAAGTTATAACCATTTGAATTCTATTTTTTTGGTAAATTATCCAATTGCCTCTGTGTTGTATTCTCCTCACCGACTGCCTGTCTTTGCTGTACTAACATTCTTTGACTGGTAGTAGGATTCAGGACAAGAGTTTATGAACAAGATATTATCACCCGTCTTAAAGAATGTAATTCAGCAATTCATTAAGCATCGGAGAGTATCAAATTTGACTAGGCATACTATGTTGAAATTATTGGTTTGACTTTACCAGATCTAAATGGTTAAGGAGAGGATACCAGGGCTCCAATGTGGTGTAGTGTGACTGTTCATTCAAAAGTGACAATAAAGTCATTGACCCAATGACAACATGAACTAGGGATATGGTTAAAGAGATGTATTATTCACTTAATACAGTAAGTGGGACATTGGGAGAATGAGGTCACTTCACTGGTGGAATTCCACTACACATGACTCCACATCCTACTACTGTTCAATTGACTGTTAAATTCATCCTACTACAATTGATTACACCACACTACACTACACATGAAATATAATCCAATGCCATTTACTTCTTTGTCAAGGGAATCCACCACTTAGAAAATAAGGAGTAGCATAAGTGACAAGAATTCGTAATTTGAATTCGGACTTTGCTGAAAAGGCATTAATAGTGGACAAAAACAAATACAAACCAAAAAAAACAACTTGTAATTTGCCTTCAATGATAACAGTTTTACTATTATGAGAGATACTATCCTATCCATCCAAATGGGATTATTTTCTTTCTGGCACTAGTATTTTTAAAGAGGGAAATACATCACATGGTACATGTTCTGATAAAAATAAGTTAAAGAGGCAAAACACTCTGTTCATTTAAAATTTATAGGAAGTCCAAGAAATACCAAAGTGCATTTTGTTTTAGTGCCACTTCAAAAAAAAAAAAAAAAAAAAAAACAACTCACAACACTAACTACATAATTATTGTATGTAAATCAGCTATTTTTTGGTAAACATGATACATTTGGGTTTTAACTAATAGCTTGAGTTGTAGAAAGCATTCATTTGTGCACTTTGAGCACTCATTACGGGACCAGTTATTTAAAACAGTTGCCTTTGGATTGTGTTATTTAGCTAATCACTGATAACATTTCAAAAACTACAACACACAGACTATTTTTATATGGGTTAAAAAAATTCACTCATATCAATGAAAGCATCACGATTTTAGAAACTGCAAATCAAAAGAAAACTGTATATCAGATTAGGGGCTATTTCAATTTAATTTAATTATCTCCTTCAAAACCACATGTACATCCATGCATGCCCTACACCAAAATTAAACACTGATCGTAGGTTCTTATAACAACTGATCTCTTGTGAAAAAAATGTAAACAACGATTACCTCTTTTTTGAAGAGGTAAAATTACCTAGTGTACAAAAATCCTTACAGAAATAAAATCTAAATAGAATGTAGATGAATTCTACATTTTTTGCAGAACATAGGAGTTACTCTAGTAGGCATCAAAAATTAAGTTACTAGTATTTAAATGTGTAAGATAACTTCATGAGAAAAACAATCAATAGTTATAAAAAAAAATGTGACAAACCACACATCTTTAAGGATAAGGTTACCCTGTTGTTTTGTTGTGGTTTTCACACATTCAGTTAAAACTGCAACAAAATCACAATAAAAGGTGATAATAAACAAGCTAATAGAAGTCAGTTGGTGGCAGCCTGCAGTTGTTTCAAATATTGTTGTATATTTTTTGACATACTAATTGGGCAAAATTTATTAAAGGTGAAGTGATCAATCAATCGAATCGGTAAAATTTATGAATTTAATAAATTTTGCCCAACATCAAAATCAGTCAAATTTTATGTAAAAATGTTTCCTTTCATAAAAGTGGCACACATTTACACAGGAATTTATCAGTCAAAAAAACGTACTTGACTACCTAATTCTGGTAAAACAATATTTATCTTATTATGCCAGTATAGCCTATATAAATATGCTGTTTTTGCCATGTGGAAAAAAAAATATGCATTTTATTTACATTGAAAAGTTGTGTTTGTTACTGTAAAAATCAGTATAAAGCTTGATAAACTTCACCCTTAGGGCAAAATTAATTAAAGGCAAATTTTGAAATTTCAAATGAATTTTGATCAAATTTAAAAAAAAAAATTGATCACATTTTTAAAATTTGATCAAAATTTCTATCAAAATTTCAATCAAAATTCAATCAAAATTTCAAAATTTGCCTTTAATAAATTTTGCCTTCCAATGTCAGCTTCTGGTGGATATAGTACCCAAAGCCTACCATTCATGTTAGTGGTAAAATATGTGTAGCCGAAGAATAGAGTTCTCAGAAATGAATTATTTTAATGCAATTGTGGTATTAATAGACTGACAGTACAGGGTGGGGCTTAGACAACCGACCAACCCACTAATCACTATTATCATATCCTATGGTTACATTTATTGCATATTTCATAGAGACTTAAGTTACAGTTATTGTTTGCATTATGTTTTTTGCCTCCAGATAGGTAAATTAACCATTTCCAACAAAAAGTTTGTATTCTAAAACAAGGCTTGTAAAGATTGCAATTTTTAACTAATTTGAATCTGGAATGTATATAAATCATTTACAGCAATGGATTTCCAACTGATTCAAATTTCAAATATTTAAAAACACATGGTTGGATTAAGCAATGTAAGCACAGCCTCAGGAATATACTGTATATGGGGATTGTGGCTACTGAGCAATATAAACAGGTTATGGTCACATGGCATTGTAACCGATATTTTGTTTTATGGTTGCTTTTTTACTAGTGACTTCAATTAAATTAGACACCTGACATTTTTCTTTCTGGATATTCATCAAATCCTTAAAGCATACAGTTGTTAACTCATATACTGTATATTTTCTAGCGTTATTAACAAACTGTGCAATATATAAGCAGTTGAAATTTAAACAAAGGACAATCATAAAAAAGATTAAAGGTGAACTAAATAAAGTGATTAAGGTGATTAAAGGTCATATGCAATACTATAACTTAGTGAGAAATTTTGCTGCCCGGTAGATGTTTCATGTGACACAGAATGATTGAGTAGGCAGCACTGATAAACTCCTGCACCAGGAAATGTGTGTGTGATGTGTACTGGCCAGTTTTCCATGAAAAGGTACCCTCCCCTGGAAATTTTTGCCCTACTTACTACTTAGCACATGTGCACATGTCAGCTTTCCCTCTGTAATCTCCTGAATTCCAACTTAATTTATGTGGCCAAAAGGTCAGAACACTGCTTAACCAATAACAGTCAGGCATTTTTTTTTTCTCATGCAGAACAGAAATGAGAGGGAGAGGAAAATGTCAGCTCTCAGGAAAACTAATTAAGGGAAACAAATGACAAGTATTATTTCTTCCCTATATGTTTTTTTTGTACTATTTGTGTCATTAATTGGTTTAGTATAAAGGAGTTTTAATTGTATGTGTACAGTAATATCATCATTATAGTGCCCCTTTAACTTTAATTACATCACAACATTCATGCAATAGTTACTACTGGTACTAACAAAATTTGTCTAGAAAGTATAATGTTGAGAAGTATAGTACATGTGAATCCTTCTATATTATCTTACACAGTAAAGTATAGACAATGATTTTTTACACAATTCTGGGATAGGTAATATTGAAAAATGACATAACCCTGCTTCTTAATAGGTAATCAGAGAGATAATCTGTACTCCCAACTAGTAACTCAATTGTTGTTAAATCTAGTCTACATGAAAACATACAAGTACAAGGGATTATTTTCATTTGATGCATCCAAAATATTTATTGAGCATTTTATACTAGAGTTACTGAGAGCTACTAAGAAGGCTTTCTGGAATTAGATTCTGATTCACATGATTTTTCACATGATCATTTTGATTCCCCAGTAGGTCTCCTTATTTGAGCACTAAAAACTGTAATTAAACATCCTGATATCTATCAGACACAAAAAGAAAACACTCTGAATTCTCTATATTTAACTATGTTTCCTTAAGTATTGTATAAAATGAGTGTAGGATCCACTTATCAGGTAGACATTAAGCAATGCTCCACCTATTTATATCCTTGTAAGGATTCGGGTGTTGACAAGAAGGGAGAAGTTTAAAGCCCAACAGATGTATAAGTGGGTTTATATAACAGCTGACTTGCTGCTAGCTAAACCTAAGGTGCGGGGCTTAAGGAGCCTCTGGTTTTCACCCTTGACCCCGCCAAAATTGCCTTTGGGAACCGTTGAAATACCAGATAGAATCAATTCTCAGGCAATAGGTAAGAGTAGGTGAGAAATTAGAGCAGTGGTTGGGACAGGAAGAAGTCAGGCAAAATCCAAGAAACCGGGTGAGGTCAGGAACAGAGAACATCAACATAAATAGCACCTACGAAAGACTAAATAAGTTCTATATTTGGCCACAGAGTCTAGTAACAATTTGACTTAAAAAGGCAAGCTAGCCATAAGTACTTTCAATGTAGACAGACGCTATGATGTAGAGGGCTACTGACGCTGCAACGGATCTGCTACACAGATACGTAATGACGTAGACAACTCCTCATGACGGCCCTGATCCACCTAAAGAGAGCAACAGAGAAGCTGGTGAATACCACTACAGACTATTCTCTTGTGTACTTTTATGTGGCTACCTATGATGAATTTTATTCACTCACTCAAGGCATCACCATTTATTTTCACTAAATGGAGCAAAATCACGTAACCATAAAGTGGAGAAAACAAGTAAAGACTTCATTAACCAAAATTTGCCTATCTATGTTAAAATGAAACACCTCCCTGAGTGGTAATTAAATCTCATTAAAGTACTTATCATTTTACCCATTATTAAAGTTGCCATTTAATTTTAAGCAGTACAATTATGTTTAAGATTCTGTTTTCTAAATGTATTAAAAGTCATTGCTGGATGATGTAAAGGTACTGATGCTTTAGGTTTCTTTCCAAAATGCAGTAAAGCTGTCTTCAACAATGACTGAGGGGATTTTAGTCCCAATTATTTCAACATATAAGCACTAGGACAATGCATCAAAGCTTATTGATGAGATGCCTTAATATATAATTTATATATATAGCAGAGTCAGGCAAAATGTATAGTACATTAACTTTGGAAATCAAACAAAAAAAAGCACATTTCTACAGAGCTGACGGAGCTGGAATGATGTCAGTTTGGAAAAGAAAAAAGGAAAAAAATGAACCTGATGTGCACCCAAAAGTAGCAGGAAATCTTCATTATAGTATCCTTTAAAAATGCATTTCTACAGTTTACAAACAATGTCATTCATGGACCTTGGTGTCTGTCTTACAGTCTAACCCAACGCACCTTTGAAACTAGGCCCCCCATGCACATAATATAGAAAAACACACTTAAATAACTTTCACAAGTTTATTTCAAAATTGCTCAATAAAATATGAATAGTGGACATTTTAATTATAATTTTTCACAGAAGACACCAAAAAATCTTTTTTTCCCAAATTTCACGCAAAGACATGAAAACACACAAAAATGCATAGAAATCTATAGCAAACTAGCTGCAGCTACATTTTTATTCTAACTTTCTTTTCTATTATATTAGTCTTCCAAACAATTCTGACATGTTATTTTTTCAGAAGAGTGTTCTTTGCAAACAGTTTCGTTACAAGTGGAACAATATCGCTCAGTTTTCCTCTCTATGTTTATTGGACACATGAAACAACGCTTTCGTTTTCTTTCTCCTGGCTCTGGAATAATCTGAAACTGTACGCCACACCATTTCATTGCTTCTTTAGTTTGCTTTGGCAACCATTTCAAGCTGCTTCGCTCTATCATGTGAGGCATTACAAGTTCATGACAAAGGTTCTTCAAGAATAAGCGTCTCCTGTCCTTCCTCTGTGCATTAAATTCCGGATGAGTTTCTGTATAAATAATGAATGAATTTAGGGCTGCTACATCAATCATATTTGAAAATAGTACTACAGGCCATCGTTTTGTTTGCCTCTTACACAAATATTCTTCCACCATCTCATCCATTTTATCTACACCTCATTTTGTTGCATTGTAATGCAGGATGATTTCTGGTTTCAATTTTTGGTTATTGCTGTCAACACTGCAATCGTGATGCATGGTACTGAGTAAAATTACAGATTTCTCCTTCTTCCCCTTGTAAGATACCAAAGTCGTTTTGCTATTGAATCCAAAGACACTCTCATAAAGTGCTCGCTGACGATTGTGTTTGAGTGCTGCTGGAATTTCTCGTCTGTTTTGCATTATAGTACCAACAAGTGTAATAGCTTTTGCAAGCAGAAAATTGCCTAGTTCAACATTGTTGAAATAATTGTCCATGGTGATGTTTCTACCTGAATTGAATATTGGAACAGCAAGAGTTTTGACTGTTTCAGACCCCAGATCCTTCTGTACTGGTGCACCAACCTCTTTGCCACAGTAGATTACTCCATTTATGCCATAATAATTTGCAGAATCACACATCTAGAAGATTTTTATTCTGTACTTGGCTTGCTTGCTGGGCATGTATTGTATGAATTTGCAGTGTCCTCTGAACGGTACAAGTTGCCCATCTACAGTAATATTAGTACTAGGATTGTAAAGTTTTGTGCAAATTTTGAAAAATATGTTCCAGATATAACTGATAGGGGCTAATTTGTCTGTTTCAAACCTCGCTGCACGAGTTTGCTTATCATCAAAACAAATGATTCTTCTAATTTCCTCATATCTGCTCACTGACATTGTCGCCTTATTGTGTGGATCAGAAAGTGGGTCCAGAAATAATTCTCGTATTGGGACATCATGCGATTTTTGACTCCCTGCCAGCAGGAAAAGTCCAATATATGCATAAAGTTCCTCTTTTAAGATATTTTTCCAGGACTTATTTTTTGCAGAAGCGATACGCCTTCCTTCTAGGTTTGAACATAATAGGACCTCTTCTGCAATATTGTCAGAAAAATAAGTACAGAATACATCTTTAGGGGTAAAGTAACGGACTTCCCGCAGCTCCTTGAGCCTGTCTCACAATATTGTGTATTGGAGTACGTCCGACTAATGTAGGATTACTGTCCCAAAACACATTAGTTTTGGATGTTCTACTTATCACTTCTTGAGGATACACTAGATTCACTTCTTCATCATCAGAAGAATCACTGGATGAGGATGTTTGATTAGCTGG
>WMED01026503.1:0-10800 GCA_019650415.1 Pipa parva
AATGACATCATCTTGATACGCCGGGGGAGGCAGAGAAGAGCGCTCTAACAGTAAGCTTTATGGAGCCAGGCTGGGTACGAGGTAGGTAGGAAAAAGGAGGGGGACAAGCACCAAGATTGTGCCCCCCTCCTGCATCTGCCTCCACACCTACTTAGGCCCTAGGGGCCGGGTAAAAGGCCTCAGGGGGCCGGATGCGGCCCACGGGCCGTAGTTTGGGGACCCCTGGTATAGACTATGTTACATATACAGTATAACAGATAAGATTGTAACCTGACAGGTTATATAATACACTATGGTTTTTTTTTTTTTTAATATGATACATTTTGTGCTAATATATATTTTTATGTGCACCTCCTTATAGCACCCAAACGTCATGTAATTATCAGGAATGTGCTATCATTTGCTGATTTAGGCTGGGTTCACACTAGCTGTTTTTCAGCAGAGCAGGAAAAATTGTCTCAGTTGTTTCCTGTGGTATTATCCACACAGTGAAAAAAACCCAACCAGGTTTGTTCAAATAGGATGCCCTATGAAAATATGTGAATAAGGTGAATCAAACAAAATAAAACATTAAACAATGAACTCAGTCCTAATAGTGTCCTTGTGTGTCCAGATCCAAAAATGTGTACAAAAAGTTCACTTATAAAACTGCAGCTCCTCTTCTGGGGCGTACGCTTATCACCCTTCTGACCAGCAAAGTGAACTAAATCGGAATCTATGAAGAGAGCGCAGAAATTTCACACCACATAGTGCTTTATCTCAATAAAACATAAAATTATTGTGAAAAGGACCACTTGAGTGATCTGATAATACGAAGATTTGGTGTTTCACATTGTTTTTATTTTCGGCACATTTCCTCACACAACTCTTTTCGGAGATTGTTTGGTCCTTTTCACTATAATTTTATGTTTTATTGAGATAAAGCACTATGTGGTGCGAAATTTCTGCGCTCTCTTCATAGATTCCGATAATCCAAACAGGCTAGTGCAGGGGTCTCAAACTCAATTCACCCAGGGGCCGCTGGAGGTAGAGTCTGGGCTGCATCAGGTTTTCCACAAGAAAACAGATTAAAAACAATACACGGCCCTGCGGGGCAATGTGATCACCATCTGTGATTTTTTAAAAAATTATAATTGGGGGTAAATTTTACGGCAAAAAAAAACAAAACAAACACCTGGTGGAGCGCAGAACCGGGGGCCGCAAACTAGCATCCCGAGGGCCACATTTGGCCCGCGAGTTTGAGACCCCTAGGCTAGTGTGTTTTACACCATAGACAATAATGAACCCAATTACAAATCAGCCAAAAAAGAAAAATAGGAGCTGCAGTCCTGGCCTCAAAAATGTAATATTAAATAGCTCTTTCATTTAACAGTAGGTGATTACAATTGTACAAAGTAAATTCTAAATAATAAATTAAATAATTCAAAAGTAATTTAACAGTGTCTAATGGAAAAAGTGTTGGTAGCACATCAAGGTTGTGTTTAGGTCTTGTGCTCAAATGACAGAAGTCAGCTTTAAAGCGATTAGAAATAAAATAAAAACCAGCCCTTCCATAGCTGTGTGCATGAGCTATCCGGACTATCCGTTCATTTGTAATCAATTTCTGTTTAAGAACTATACAGTTTGATCCAGTTTATCTGCACACCGTGTAATTCACATTTACCTAGGGTTTTTAAAAAGGGACGATTTGGCAATTCTACAACCATTTATGCCAAAGCCCACCATTTACCTAATTAAAAGCTGATAAATTCATTCAGCTACGCGCTGAAAAGGCTGCAGATTATCCAGTGTAGTATGAATCAGAAACCGTTTGCCCTGCGAAACTAAAACATACAACAGGTATTTTTCTTCTAATAAATAGAAGCAAAAGTAGAATGCAGGTAGGGCAGATATATTTCATGAACCGTGGAATTTGGGTGTAACAGGAGCCAGGAACAGAGCTGCGCAAGTCTGCAGAAGCACTGGGCGCCTCCTTTTAGTCAAGGGTGGAGTACAATGATATTGGGTTTCACTAGATTTGCTTAGGACTCCTGGGCAATACCTGTATTTCAGAATATGGAAGCATGGATCATTATTCTTAAAGTGGTATTGTACATCTGAGCACATAACTAGCCATTTTGCACCAGCTCGATCATTTCCTGTCTAAAACTGGTAGATTTGCTTCCTCTCTCCGGTTTCCGCACTGATGAGGTCTCCGCAGACAGTGCTGTGCTTAACTTTAGTTCCTTTATGAGAGTACAAATTAAGAGTATGAAAATGCTGGAAGCGCTTACATTACAAACTAAGGAGATTAAACACAAAAAAGTAAGGTTTTAAGAGTTTTTTTTATTTGTCAATTAACAGCAGCTTTAGTGCATTAAAACATAAACACACACAGGTCCATGAAATTTATCCTGAATTTTGCACTTTTATTTTATGGCATGAAGAGAATTAAGTTAATAAATGCTAGTGCAGACTAATACCAAACTGCTATTCAGTTCTGCCTTTTTAATCCTAGGTAAAATAAAAGATTTCTACATACATGCCGACAAGCTACTGCCGTATCTCGCACATATGCCAAATCTGTTCCAGTGCTAACCTATCAGTATTCATCATGGCTGTTAAAGAACAAACGACACCAAATGCCTTATTGGAGCAAGTCTTGCAAAGCATTTACAGAACATTTTTAAACCAAGTAGCTCCTATACTATAAGTAGTCAGGCATACATGCCAAGAGTATACACTGTTGTAATGTCAAATTAAGCATTCCAATTCCTGACATCATTCAAAAACTAAACAAACAGTTCAAACTTTTTTTTTTTTTTAATTCAAAATGTTATTGATAAAATATGGAAACGTAATTACCGTCATGACAATTATGCTTCGCGTTTAACCAACTTATACTAGAGGAGATCTGCTCTTAGGCAGGGAGCAGAAGGGGGGAAAAGGGGGAGAAGAAAAGAAGAAATGCGCTCGCTACAGATATACAAAAAATCCTAATCAGGGTTTAAAAATATTCGTTCTTAAAATCTGCTACACGATCTGTTCATTACAGAATAACATTATGTACAGCAAAGGAATTCTTCTTAAAAAGAGAAACCATAATTCCAACACACAGAAACACCCTTTATGACACTGGAAATGGAAGAAAGAAAAAAGAAAGTAGAGAAGTGAAGGTAGAAAGGCAAACATTTCATAGGAAGAATTGTTCTATTCAGAAGGTGGGATCTCTAGTTCCACACATGACGGCGGCAGTGTTCGAGAGCCTGGAAAACAAAATTCAAAAATGAACGCCGGCACACACCTGAGCAAATACCCAGGTGATCCCAATCTTTCATCCCAACTGTATCCTTCATTTCAACACTACTGTGTAAAACCCGTTTGGCCGCTGTAACAGAACAAATGTCCATTACCAGTCTGCTATCCGTATAGGATTTTACAGTATGTTTAAAAGTTGGTTTAAACCAGGTTTGTAGTGGCTATTTAAAAGGAGATAATGATTGTATATATTTTGCCCGAAGAGATTGCTGCAACACTGCCAGCATGTGTGGGTGTGATGCACAGCTGCAATCTTGCCAACAACGTCCTGAACCAGCCCCTCAACACAAGGCCGAGTTACTTTAATCAATCTGTTACTTACATTACAAGTAGCTGCAGTTTCCATATCTTTACACCAATAACTTGGTCCCCACATGCATTTCTCAGTTCCCACAAGTGGGTTTGCACCCTGACAGAGATGTACTTTCTGTTGATGGAAAATAAAAGTTTTAACATCTACAATCGAGGCTGGCCTAATCCTACAACATTCTCTATAGCGCGGCTGGCCTAATCCGACAACATTGACTGTAGCGCGGCTGGCCTAATCAGACAACATTCTCTGTAGCGCGGCTGGCCTAATCCGACAACATTCTCTGTAGCGCGGCTGGCCTAATCCGACAACATTCTCTGTAGCGCGGCTGGCCTAATCCGACAACATTCTCTGTAGCGCGGCTGGCCTAATCCGACAACATTCTCTGTAGCGCGGCTGGCCTAATCAGACAACATTCTCTGTAGCGCGGCCGTATGGCAAACAGGACTTACCATGCAAATAAAGGCAGGGTCCAGGGCTTCCAAAAGTAACTGGACAAACAAGGGCTCATATTCACTGACCATTGCGTTACACTGAGAGAAAACAAAGTTACAATAAGAGCTGTGTGTAGTGGTTTCCATATATAAAAGGAAAAAAAAAAAAAAAAGTGTAATATAAAAACAGCTGCAACAATTAAAAAAAGTCATTCCTGGGACACATCTTTAATACATTTTGCTTCAGCAACACAACAGGTCTACATGATTGTTTTCCCACTATATAAAACACAATAGGTGTTACCCGTTGTCGCCAAATACTGACACCACCTCCCTATTCACATTAATTGTAAAAGTACAGTTCTCCGCTTCTGACAGTGGATTATTGTTACCAACCAGCTATACTGGAAGATCCAAGTGGTTCAGTTAGGATTACATTATAAAGGTACACTAGAGTCTATATAAATATATTCATGTAGGTTGGCCGGCATACGTTCTTAATTACTAGTGCTAAAAAAAATTAAAAAAAAAAAAAAAAAAGCGGCAGTCTCCGCTACATATTAGTGAAAATCAGCACAGTGCTCTATGTGAAAGCAAGTAGAAGAGGTGGCTTGGAACTTGCTGCCAATGGCTGCCACCTGCGTAAATCACTTTATAAAACTAGTTATCAGAGGATAAAGCATCATCGCCTTGGCCACAGGAGGAAGGGCCAGAAATTGCTAGTTTCAAGTAGCTATACTGCTGCTTGCTTTCACAGATAGGAGCTATGCAAAATTTTCACTAATCGCTCTGTCGCAGCTGGGGACGGAATATTTTTACTTACTGTCCCTTTAATTTCAATGGGGAACAGTTGTATGTGGTTTTCCACTGTAGCAAGCCTCCTTATGTTGTACAGCCCTTAAGACTGCTGTAGAGGACTGCAGAACCCCCATTACCATCTCCAAGGGAAATAGCAAGAAACCCAAGTCCTCAATATCCCTCTCAACTGCTCGTGCTATGCATCAGCAGCCTTATATGTGCACAAACACCATAACCCATACTCCAGAGAAAGGAGAAGTTTTTTCATTCGCATCTCTATTTTATCTCTTAGCAGGAAGATAAAACCACAGATTACACAATAAGGTGACTGTTCTCTGCAGAATTCCAGTCTGCCAACATCAAATAGACACCACTAATTGTGAAATAGTTTCAGTGCACTTTGGCACCAGATGCCTGCACAAAAGTTAGAGTGGCCTTTCACAAGCAGTAAATAACTTATCCCAAAAGCTAAACTACAGGTAAATATACATAGAAATCTCATTTATGCAGTCATGTGACATTCACTTATGCTAAAGTATGCAACTGAATACAATTAAACGTGCCTTTAATTAGAGAAAAAAAAAAAAAAAAAAAAAAAAAAAAGTTAACAGACAAAGGTTGAGGTATCAGCCTTTCCTTTAAAGATCCCCATCAGAAGCTTATGGCTCTAACCAATTGTTTGGTTACCCGACCCCAGTTTTGTTAACGTGTTGTTTAAATGTAAAGCATGGATAGTAATTTTAAACAAGATAACTGTAATTAAATCCCAATAGCATAATGTACCTGATCTTGCATGGACACGGGCATGAAATTGCATGCCATGCCCAGAAAATGCTTGATCTTAACTTCTGTGGCATTTCTCTCCAGTAACTCATCGACGTACTTCATAAACATCTTGCAGACACCGCAGAAATCACCAGCTGCAACTCTCTCAGCATTTAGTTTTACAATTCCTGTGATTGGAGGAAGAATTCTATAAGCATCATCCACGTGTATGTCCTGTTCAAACAGAGGCTCAGGGGACAGATGTGGCCTTAAAGCAGGGGTAGGTCAACTGCAGCTTGAGAGCCGCAGGCGGCTCGGAGTATATCTCCCTCGCACATGACCTCTGACACTTCTGATAAGACATCGGCAGGTCATGTGATTGGATGCATATGCCCTTTTCCCTTTGTTCGCTGACCCCTGCCTTTAAGGATTAAAAAGGTTCCCAGTTGACCCCAAGAACAGCGCACAATGTATGAAAAAAAAGGTTTGGGTCATAATACAATATTTATGATAAAGATCAGCTTTGTAAAATATTATAACTATTATAATTTTTTATTAATCTCGTCTCAGAGCAGCAGATTTGCATTTCCTTATGACCCACACAGTAAAATAAACCTGTCAGGTATGCGCAAACCAATATATATAGTAAAAATCTGGCTTTATCAGATTCACTTTAAAACTACAGTAGAATGTAGATTATTAATTATTTCTGCGCTAACATAATAACAGCAACTCCCTAGGTTTTCATATTTACCATTAATGAATTAGCAGAATCAAAACATAAATGAGGCAGTTGTACAAAAACCCCTTACTAATACCACAAGACAAAAGTGTTCTGAATTTTAACTAGTCTAAAACATTTACCCTAAAGGTCAATTTCCAGCTATTAAAAAGGGCTGGCTAAAAATCACAGGTTTGAAAGCATTTAGAAAAAAAAAAAAAGTTGCTTGGGACAATCTTACCATTTTGAAGTCTCCTGGAGGAGCAGAGTCCTAGGGTAGTACATATCATATGAGGGCTGGCCTCCTGTTCCAGAAGCTCAATGATTGCATTGCCATACTGTTCTATAAAGTCTTCACACTTTGCTTCGTATTCTGCGGGAAGGACCTTGCAAATTTTCTCAAAAGTGTGAATTATGTTTTCCTGAAAAAAATAAAATAAATAAATGGGGAGGGCGGAGAGAGGAAAAAAATACATGAAGCCTAACACTTATATTACCGACAGCAGCACAACTTGCAAGTTACTGCCTATACCCAGGCAAGCCAACAGGGGGCACAGGTAACTGGAGTGGAGGCCTAGAAAAATCTGAAGGTGGGGGTGGGCAGGTACTAGAGAAAAGCAATGTTATATAAACAGGTGTAGTCTTACACTCATTGGGTAGCACAGTGGTACTTTAATAGTGGTGTTTATTTTTGCTTGCAGCGTGTCACTGTTAGCAACATCAGGCAGCAATGAATAAGACTTCAGTTCCCAGCATGCAAAGTGGCTGTGCTCCTCCTTGTTCAGCTGCTTTTAACTTTATTTGGAGAACCAGAGAGGTGGGAAGGCAGGGATAGGGGAATAGTGATGAGGGGTGCTATAGAAAAGGTGGGGGAGGATATCTGCCGCAACTGAAAAAGGGGACACAACCTCATCTTTATGTTCAGTGCGGTGGTGGTGGTGGGGGGGTAAGGAAGTATTATCTAAGCTACAGTATAATACATTCCTATACTTACCCTTGTCCTGTTGTTATCCAGAAGATTTTCTAGCTGAGTGATCACTAGCTGGCAGACTTCACAGACTGGGTTCACTTTAACTGTAGGATTCTCTTCTACCTTCTAAAATAAAATAAAAGCAGTTCAGGCTCAGGAGCAGACAAAAATGAAACATTTTCCTCCATTAGAAGAGACATTTAGAGAGAAAGAAAAACCTGGGTGACTGGCACCAGAAGTGGCATCTCTTCCATCTCAGTAGCAGTAATACAAATCCTACATAAACATCTGTAGTAGGATGCACGGGGCACGTAGCGGTTACAATTCAGAGCTGGCTTTTTCACTGGGCTAAAAAGGCAGTCACTTGTATTTCAGTGATCCGAATGATTACTTAAGCTTACATTTGCCTTAGGCCTTACATTTTGTTATCCGGCTCTGCTGAAATTACCTGCAACATGTGTATGCTGTAGTGAAGCAGACCTTTACTCCATAAAGAAAATATGATTTATCAGTATCCTAATCACTTTTAGGCAGTTATAAATATGAGGTGTAAGAATGCTTTGGCTTCCATCATGAGACGGTCCCAAAAACTTTGTTTACACCTTATCTACAGTGGCGACTACACAACAGACGTTACCAAGCTAGTTCAGAGAAAGGAAATGCTAGAAACCCATAATACTTAGACAGGAAGTAGAGCCCTGGCAAACTGAGTGAGGAGTCGTAATAGGAAGGTTATTTATAGAACAGACCTGTTCTCTGCCCAGAGCATAGGGAATAACCCCAACATTGGTGTTGGCACTTTCCAAATACTTTATAATGCAAGTAAGTCAAATGGGATCAGTAATATATACATGCTACTACCTCTACAGAATAGGTACTTACTTTAACTGCTGGTTGTAACTTTGCTGCAGGAATTAGGGTTTTAGCTGGAATGATACTTTTGAAAGGTGTAGATTTGACCTGATCACAGAATCCTACCAATGAACAAAGCTGTTTTGGTTGCTAAGAAAGAAAATAAAAATAATAAATCAATTTATGAATTAACAGCTGCTTACAAAGTTTTATTAAATGAAACTGGTGCTGTTACATGCTTGGGGGGTGTGTGGGTAAAGGGGTTCTCCATCCTCCCGAGTCAAAGCAAAAAGTGTAATTTAGATATTTGTAATATACGGTATTTACTACATATTCGTTATTACAGAAGTCAGTCCCCTCTAACCTACATCCTCTTCGGCTGATCAGATATAAAATCTGCAGCGACCTGATCTATAGGCTTAGGACTTCTAAAAAAAAAAAAAAAAAAGTAATCAGAAAGTAGTATGTGGCAGCAACAGAGATTGCAAATCTACAAGATTCTGGTAGTTCACAATTCTTAAGACTTTCAGTCAAATCCCTGACTTATTTAAAACTGAACTGCTGAAGCAAGTCAGACCAGAACTTCCATTAAAAACTGGTTACACTGAAGTGAATCTTCACTAGTAAATAAATAAAAAGCATTTAACAATGACAAAGAGACAAATAACTGGTGACTGAACTCTGTCTTTAAATATATATCTCTCTCTCTTTTTTTTTTTTTTTTTTTTTTTTTTTAAAAGCACTACATTGCTGCATTTGTGATCCTTACCCAATTCCCTACACTTTAGCTGCACTGTAACGAAAGGGCAAGTGGTGAAACAGAGGAACTGAAAGAGAGAGGACAGCAGTAGTTGCCAAGAGAAGAGATCAGGATTGTAGAATAGAGCAGGGGCAGTATTGGAGCACAATAGTGTGATCGCCGAGTACATCCCCACACCTAATCACCCCTAGACATGTCGAGTCTATAGTACTCCTCTAACAGGAAGGATATCATGGCTTTCTTAGTTAACTGTTAAACTCTCTACAACAAGAATAAAAACTGGTGAGAATCAGGCAGGTAAATAGTTCGGACTTTAAAAAACATTTTAAAGCAACGGTGCAATTTTTTTTTTTTTTTTTTTAACATATTGTAAAAACATTTTAATAAATACTATACATTTTAGCTTTGCATCCCAAAGGCTGGAGACACCCTTTAAAAGAACCAGTAACACCAGAAAAAGACAACTGCTAGTTGGACCAGCACGGCAGTTGTTACTATACAGTAACTGTACGTGTCATTGTTCTGCAGTTAAATTCTTGATGGTCATTGCCACATGTCAGCTCTATCTGCAGACTGCAGCCACGCTTTATAAGTTGGGATTTCTGGGGTACTTAATCATGAAAATGTGTTCTTGTTCCATATAAAGCAATGGTACTGTGTGTGAAGAGGGGTCATTTACTTAACAATGGATGGAGGATTTCATTTTATGGTGTTACTGATACTTTACTCTTAAAAACTGAAAACAAAACCATCTGCAGTGCAAAAAAACCCTTAAAGCACATTGCTGTTAAAAGTAACATTTGCCATTGAAGTGTGCATTAACTTAAGTGAAGTGCCATAGAGATTATATGAGTAGCATGTCTTCGGTCTCCACTGCTATCTTTGTACAGCTTACAGGGCTTCGCACACCAGCATGAAGTTACATTTAGTAGCAGGGATAAAAGCATAGAGGAAACCAAAAAAATCCAGCTGCAATCTGCTTGCATCAACTCAGCTTTGCTTTTTTTGGCCGATTTTTCTATTGGCATTAGAAACCCACTTATTTCAAATTCCCTTAATATGAAAGAGATACAGTGAAAGGAGCACAAACAGCCAGAAGTTTCAAAGTTTGGAAACTGGTGTTGCCATCAAAAAGCTGAATAGGACAAGCAAAAGCCTTGAGTGAAAACAGGGCGATTCTCACATACCTGATCCTTGTGATTAATAGAACAGAGAGAGAGGCAGATGGGAGGGGAAGGGAGAGGGAAGATTTGGTAGATTTGGTGATTTTGAAGAAAAAAAAAAAATGGAAGAAAGTCAAGACTGATGGCATAAATGACAGTCACAGAAGCCAAAAATAAAGCAAAATGTCTCATTCTATGCAGAACAAAGAGCAACAAAATGTGTTACTTAAAGGACAGCACAAGCTGAAACATAAAATATCAACAGTAACATTGAAACCACCTGCCCAATATTGTTCTCACTGATACCACAAACACAGCACTGACCAGTCGAGGCATGGGCAGAACAAGACCTCTGAAAGTGTCCCGTGTATCTGGTACCGAGACAATTGCTGCAGATCCTTTAAGTTATGTAAGCTGAAAGGTGGTGGGGCTGCCGTGCACGGAATGTTCTTTCAGCACATGCCACAGATGCTGGTTCTGCAGTTCTAAAGAACTTCTAAAGTTGTTCAGATTCTTGCATTTGCCAATTTTTTTGCTAATAAACAGATCAACTTCAAGAACTGGCTGTGTGCTTGCTACCCATCACCCCTCCCCCCCCTATCATTAAAGACACAAACAAGACAAGACACAAACAAGACAAGACAAGACAATGAGTTTCAAGGGACAGTCTGGCTGAAAATAAAGAACCTTTTATGCTAATTACTAACTTTTTTTTTTTTTTTTTTTTTTT
>WMED01026504.1:0-10799 GCA_019650415.1 Pipa parva
TCCCTCCTCGCCGATCTCTTGCTCCCTGTGGGGGGCATTTTCCTGGTTTTCTAGGGGTCCTCCTGCCGCCTCCCCGCCTGCTCTTTGCTCCCTTTGGAGCGCGTCTTCATCTTCTCCACTGCCTCCCCTTGTTGCAGCGCCTGATCAGCGATCAGTGCTGTCTTTGTAGTGCCTGCCCCTGCACTGCCGCTTCGCCAGCCCAGGTGTGCCCGCTTACCGGCTCTTGATGTCCTTGCTGGGCCTTGGCTCCCTCCTGTCACACTGCTCCCTCCTGCTGGCTGCTGCTTTAGCCACCTCACTCCTGGATCCCTCTGATCTCCTTGTGGCCCTTGCTCCTTGCAGCCGCTCTGGTGAAACACTTCTCACCCTCCTCCTGATTGCACTGACAGGAGAGGGGCTCAGGCGCTCCGGGGCCTTGGACCGGTGCTGGTTCTTTGGGGGCTGGGCTTGTCCTGCCGGCAGAATCGCGGTCAGCTGTTCCCTGAGCCAGATGTCTCCCTTCTCCTCACCGATCTGGCCCAGTGTTGCCAGTATTTCTTCGACGGATGCCATGCTGTAAGTAGACTTCTTCCTCTCCTTCTCCCGCTCTCTCTAAGGCCCACCCCCTCGTTCCCTCTTCCTGTCCCAAACCTCCCTGTCATATCCGCCCTCCCCTCACTGACCGGGCTCCCTTGTATACTGTTTAAATATGTAGTTTGCACCCAACACCTGTATAGAATGTAGTATCATTATTCTCTACCATATTTTTAAATGAGTTGATCTAATCTATAGGGCAGTAAGTATTAAATATTGTTATATACATATCTCCATTTCAGACTTATTTTTACATTTTTGTTTCTTTTCCTCATCTAAGCCAAAGTACTTAAACTATATAGAGAGAGTAAATGTCAATTGCTGACTGATGTACCATATAGCAGTTTCTCTATATACGGAAATGTATGTGGTCAGTATGTTTAGTGATATCTAATTCTGGTGAATTTAATATTAATGATAATATTTATCAGTGCATCTCTTTATCTGGGACAAGGTAATTAACTACTTACATTGACATTAGTTGGGAAGGTAGTAAGAACTAATTCATATTGAAAGTTGTGGGCATTTGTTTGCAAAAGCTGTAGATACTGGCACAGCTTTAATCCTGACATGTTGGAATTGGGTTCAGCAGGGTATCCTCAAGTGGCTGCACCCACCCAATGGTTTGAGCCCCCGGAGTTGCCATCAGGAGTGGAACCTGTGGAATCCACACCATCAGTTCGTCTTTCTGATGTTACTGGGGTGCCTCCTGATGCTTCTGAACCAGACCCAACACATGACGACCCTCTGGGTAATGATGACGGTATGTACAAGTAATGTATTTTAGTAAATATGGGCTGGATTCTTGCAGAATTTGATTTATGTAATAAAATACTAATTTCACTGAAATTTAGGTAGCAGTTTTAAAAAATGGGTTGATTTTATCTGAAAGCTCATAAAAAAAAATGCTTTACTAGATTTTTATTGTTCTATCATATGAGGATCTACAGACACAGGCATCCTGTTAATTCATTATTAGGGGATATTGTGCATGAAACACGTTTAAATAAAAAAAAAAAAGTCTGAATTAAAATCAGATTAGCAAATTAATGGAGAAGTAAGGGCTGAAATGATATTAATATATTATAAAATGTACCTGGCACTAGGTGGGTAGTGATAACCTTCATAGGGAACAGAATAGCTATTCTGAAGTGTGCAGGCAGTTTCACACCACTAGGAAGCTGTGCTCGGGCTCCCCCTCCTGACCAGCATCAGTGGTCCAGAGTGACATCAACATCATCACACCTACTCCAGGCATGCGCAGTGATATGATTTTGCTGCTCATCATCAGGTAAATTAAGCGCCGAAATCATCACTGCGCTTGCATGGATTGGGTGTAATGACGTTGATGCCACTCTGGGCCACTGATGTCTATTTTACTATTAATTTGCCAATAGATTACAGTAAAGAGCCCAGTACCCCAGGGTAAGTTCACATAATTTATAAAGACCTGTACAATAGACCCTAGTGCTGCAATGGCAAACCTATGGCACGCACAGCCATCTCTGTGTCATCGTCACCGCTGCTATCCTCAATCCCCCTGTGAGCGAGTGCTCCTTCTTTGCAGTCCACTGACCTGAGTATTCAGGTCGTATACATGGCCTACACAGAAAGAGCAATTACTTACCGGTATGATAGCTGCGACAGAGCTCTTCCCCAAAGTAGGAGCGATGAGGTCACTAATCAGTGCCTGCACTTTAGGGGAAGCTGCTGCTGAGTGATGTCACTTTTTGGCACACCCATAAAAATGGATGCCTTCATGTACTGTTAGGGAATAATGCAACACGGGAACTCATAACTTCTTAAAGTGATACTGATACCTGTGGGGTCTTTTAACTATACTAAAGATAATTGAAAGTTACCTATATGTCATGTCATGAAGGTCTAGTCTGACAGTTTTTTAAGGCTGTTAGAGGAAGTGGGGATTCTAGCCCTTGAATTCTGGGAAATGGAGTCTCGAGCTATACCATTTTGGTCAATAATTAAGGGTGGAGCAGTGGTTAATCAAAATAAATGCTACCCTGCAATACTGAGTATTTTATTATTGGTCAATTAAATTAGTGAAACTATAATCTATAACCCTTTCTATTTAGTTATTTAAAGTCTGTAGTGACTAGATCTTTCCTTTTACTAGGAATAAATTTAAAATAAGATTTATAAGAAAGCAAATAGTTCAAAGGGTTATTAGTATGTTATAAAAAACACTTGCTTTATAGCTATATAGTTCTGAAACTCATTACTATAAACCGATGCAGTGTGCTTCTAATAACCAGCCTCAAATGCAGCATGTGTATATTATAAGTACCCAAATTAAAGGCAATGATTTGGTATCACTAGTAGTGCATACATGCCAACGTCACCCTTTAAAGCAGCGGTTCTCAACCTTGTTGAGACCGCGACCCCCCTCTGACGTCACCACGCCGCGCGTCACGTGATGACGTTTACTGCCGACGTCACCCACAGGAACCCTTATAAGAAGGGTTCCTGCGGGTGCTTCCGGGTGTCGGCGCGGTTCTCGACCCCAGCGGGGGTCACGACCCACAGGTTGAGAACCGCTGCTTTAAAGAGAAATACAAATTAAATATTCACTGTTCAACTCAAAGTTAGTGGTTTCCAGTCATCCCCAAGAAAGCAGAAAGCATTACTGTGCGGTAAGAAATGTAGTCAGTGTGCCCTACCTAACATTCACAATAGATTAACTTATACCCATTTTATATACATTTACTCACCTTCAATACATAATTGGATACAGAAGTTTAACTGGGTATAATTAGCAAGTTAACTGACATCCACTTGCTTTGCATGGACAATTCAATGAGATATAATTTTTATAAAATATGATATTGATTACCAATATATGATTATCTTTTTGAAATGCAAATAACATAACATACGAAAGTGGATGTTCCCCTATAAATGTATGTTTTTAGTATGGTATAGGCTTGGTTTTTTATTTTATAATTTTTCTTTCTGTATAGGCCATGTATCTTACAGTTGGCCCCTAAACCTGCTGCCTGGATGCCAGGTTAACAGACCCTAACAACCACAAGGCAGTTTAAGTGGCAGATAGCAGTTATATTGAATAAAACTAAAAAAAGTTTTTAAAAAACCAACAAAATGTAAAAATAAAATGAAGACCAGCTGCAAAATGCCTTAGAGTATTACTACCTACAACATACAAACATTCTGTTTAGTGTTAATGTGAATATTGAAGGCAACTATTTGTAGCTAAATGCAATGTGAAAACCTGGTTATGTAATAAAATGTGTATCATGCATAAATATATAAATATAACGTTATTTGAAAGAAGCACAGTGTCATGCAAGTTTGCAACATTTATTTATTAGGTTAGCCAATAATGTTATCACCTCAAGGTATTATGCATAAGTAATGCAGGTAACATCAGTATAGAAAGCCTCTGCTAATGCTGCTGTTATCAGAAATTGGCAATGGATGGTAATTCCAGTTCAGCAATATCAGGGAGACCTAAGTTTGTCCGCTGCGCCTGTGCATCCTGAATCAGCGATGTCGATTTCTCCAAATTCTCATCATATTTTTTTTATTTACTTTGCAGGGTCTCTGGGACCTGGGGCTGTTGCTGCAATAGTTTTGGCTGCACTATTGGGCACTTCTGTCCTCATTGCTCTGATTGTTATTACACTTAGAAAATTCTCTGCTCCATAAACCAATAAAATAACCAACATAATATTTGTGGGATCCTTGGTGTCAAGTGGTAACCAGGAGACAAAAAGCAAGCAAATATTGCAGATGGACCCCTGTTTTATTACCCTGGCTTTATGCAGAAAATGGTGTTTTTTTGGGGAATTCTGTCCTCAGAACCTAGAAGACATTAGTGCAACAGTAACAATTTTGCAACAACAATGCCTGAAAGTGACATGAACATGCATTATTCAGTCCATCATATATTTAAACATAAAAAGTTATCAAACGCTGCTTAGAAACTCTTTTAAGAATAAAATGTTTACAATCTGTGAACATTAGCTGGATTGGTGTCATTCCGTTTAATAAAGATTGTTTCTGAAATGACTTCATTTTCAGTGTAGGATGGGAACAGCCGGGAAGGCTGGCGTGTACTGTTGTATGCCGCTGCACAGACTGAGGCATTTCTAACATGGCTCCAATGAACAAGTGACCACCTGCAAAATGTTTGCTTACTTAAATGTTCACAGACAAATACTGCAAATCTGCTCCTCAAAATCCCTGTCACTTCTGATGTCATTTAGACACAACATATAACACCTGCCAGTGTTCATCAGCGCCCCCTGTACATCCTTATTTACTTGCTGCACACATGGGCTTCCCTTGTGCACTGGGTGGGAAATTCACAAAGTGTTTTTGCAGAGGGCATCCTTGATAGAAGATATAACATCACTAATCCATTGTGTTCCTTATAAACCAATTTATGTACATCAGTGACACAATGCTGGACATATCAGGATGTAAATAATACATATATTTCTATAGAATATCTGCATTGTGCTGCAGATACACTGCTCCTCTGCCCAACCCATCCCCACACATGCTGCTGCCCCTGGGGTTTTGTCCCTTAGGTGAAGGGTCACTGCCGCGTCCTGCTTCCTATCTTCCGTCTGTCTTTATTCTGGCTGCCATCCTCAGATTTGTGTACCCGGAAACATTCCTTCAGGTTTTGTGTCCTGATGCTGGGGTTTAATATTTCTTCTACAACTGTGTCGGGGAACCAGCCTTTCTCTTGATCATGTAAACGCTCTCCAAAAACCCAACCTAAATGAAAGGAGAAAGAGACGTAACTAAAGCAGCTTTTTCTGAATGAGGGACACTAGCAGTTTTGCTGTGCATATCTCTTTTACTTCTATTTTTTCCTGCTCATTTCCTGTTCCTGTTTAATATGACAGCCCGAAGCAGGAAGTGATGATGTAAATGCATGAATATACATTTTTCAGCCTATATATGATGTCAAAATTTCTGTCTATGGCCCCCAAATATTTCTAAATTTTCCATTTCTGACAGAAAAACATGTAACTCAAACTAAAAAGTGAACCAGATACATCTTATCGAGGTTTAGATAATGTTTGCTTTGTCTCAGAGGCAATGAAGTCATTGTTTTTGTGTGCAAAAAAAAAATTCCCTTATCTTTATACTTTTTACATAAAAGTGTGAGCCTCCATTCTCCCCACACATCTACAAAATAGCCAGTGGTCAGGGAGTGTTAATGCACAAGAGGAGATATTGTTTGCTGCAGGCAGACACAGCTAAGGCAGAAGAGGTATCACAAATGTGCAGCTGACCTTTAGGTTTTGGGACATTGCTGTTTCAGTGTAATGCCTAACACCTTTCTTGGGGGAAATACGGAATATGCAGATGTTCCATATACAATTTCTAGGCACTGTGGGTGCTCACTGGGCATTTTCCATAGGGATAGGGAGGTTACTTTGGTGCGAGTAGGTACCAGATATTCTTACTATAATGAGTATGTAGTGTCAGTGGCAAAGGTATATGATCTATATGAGTTTTGCTGCTTGCCCCATACTGTGTACTTATTACAGTAAATCACACTTGCCAGGAGCATAAAAGAATCTGAATGACCAGGCTTTAGGGGGTTATTGGCTAAAGTCTGAATTGTCTCATAAAGGTGTGAATTCGCCACTTCCCCATATTTGGGTATTTAGCAAACTCTGCGATGTGGCAAATTCGCCAGCTAATGACAGTCCCATACTGCACAATAGACTGCTACTGATGTGGTTGTGACTTTACTATGGAAATATTGTCCCAGATTTGCTATGCGTATTGTGATGCAGTCAAGGATTTGCTATGGGAATCCGATGTTTAAGGAGTAGAGAATCAGGGCGTAGTCAACCAAAGTGATGAGAATTTACTTAGACAGTCAAATTCTCACTTTAGTCAATAACCCTCTTGGCGTTGAGTCCTCAAAAGCACCACCATTATAGGAACCAGTAACACCAGAACAACAGATTGGCATGGCAGCCGTTCCTACACAGTTCTGATAAAAATGTTATCTTTGAAGCTTAATTCCCGATTTGTATTATTTTAAGTTGGTTTCCCTCTTTGTTGTTGCAGACATCTTTTATCTGTTAAGTAAATAAACCCATCTTGGCCTATTGTTTCCTTCAGTCTTTAGATAATACATATTCAACAAAAAAAAATGCCCCAGAAAGCCCAATTTGGCTGTGGCCAGTAGATAAAGAGAGAGACAATATAAACCAATAAAAATCAAAGAATTAAACTTTGTAGATTCCATTTTTCTACATAATGCATAAGAATAATTACCAGGCCAATATTTCATTTTACATTTTCATCTAATCCTTTATCTGGTGTTACTGGTCCTCAAACCAAAAGTTTTGTACACCCTCACCCTAAGAATGAGAAAGCAAGTACAGAAAATGAATATGGCCACTTGAGCTATATAACGGAAACAACGCAGATAATCGTGCACGAGGCAACACCTTCATATTCCTGAGCAGGTGCGGAATGCAGGGG
This sequence comes from Pipa parva, assembly GCA_019650415.1. NCBI lineage: Eukaryota > Metazoa > Chordata > Amphibia > Anura > Pipidae > Pipa > Pipa parva. The sequence continues at coordinate 7,072 of WMED01026504.1, forward strand.
ATGTGTGGCTATGGCATCCGAAAACAAGAGTATACCCTGGAGTCAGCTTTATATATGGTATACCCTAATTCTATCAAGGCGTAATAGTCAGCAGGGTATACCCTACTTATAAATTAGGGAGTACTGGATAAAACTGTATACTATATTATGTTGTACTGTCCCAGCAGACAAATAACTATATAATAACTATTACTGTCAGGTATCATGGTACATTGTAATGTTCGGTATAATTCTAACTGAGTATCAGTGGCACTTTGTTAACCTTTTTCCTTCTCATTTCTGTGTACAAATGTTATTGTCTCTACATTATATATCCTGTACCATAGGGTTGTTAAAACCTGTAAAATACTAAGCTAACTAATAAAGGCCTTATTAAAAAAAAAACAGTACAGGCTACTATGTTTATTTTTACTCCTCAATCACAAATGCTAAGTTGCAGGGATGGGCAAATGCAATGGCAGGAAAACTACAAGGATAGTGCCCCAAATCAGGCACAATTTTCAGTAGAACTTAAGTCTTTAACCATTAAGGGGGTTATTAATCGAAGTGCAAATTGTTGCATAAATTTGTAACATAAACAGTGCTTCTCCAAAATCCCTTATTCACCAAAGATTGTCATTTTTTGCAATTTTACAAATACGTACACAATTTGAAACTTTGTGTAGGCCGTGTATTTAGACAATCCTTTTTGTCTAGCACCAGAGAATGCACCAACGCTTCAATATTTATCATGCCTAAAAGTGCAGATTCTCCAAGTCATATTGCTTGGAATTTTTCAATATGACTTTGCAAATTAAACTACAGAAATAGGCAGCTTATGGCAGGGTTCCTGCAACTATTCAATTAAAAGGGTTGGGGACACATATTTACAAGGGTGAATTCACCTTACTACAATCTGAATTGCATCGCCAAAATAGATGTGAATATACTTGTCAAACAGGCGGACAGTACTTTAGTCAACACTGAGAAATGAATTTGTGCCTATTTTGGCAATGCGACTCAAATTGTAGCGAGGTGAATTCACCCTCTTAAAAATGTGTCCTGGAGTCACTTATGCCTATTCCTGTAGAATTTCATACAATTTGCCACCACTCATATTTTTCAGACTTGGACAAATTACGTTAGTAATTTCTCCTTTTTCTTATGGCCTGTCACTTTTCCAAATCACTTCAAGCAACATAGCAGGTCCAGCTGCATGAATGAAAAGACTCCCAATTGTTTTCTATGGCAGCTGTATTAACATATTCATACAATGCAGTGTGTTTATTTAAATACATATAGAGAGATTCTGGTCTTGAAGATCCAGCAGTATCTAACCTGGACCAAGCTACAGGTCTTTATTTGTTCTACCCTTTTGTCCAGGAACACCTAGGCTTACATATATCTACACTGAGGAGGTTATTTATCAAACTGTGAATTGTTGAATAAGTGTGGGAATTTGACAGTATGTCACTTGTACTTATTCATCAAAGATCATTATTTTCCACGAAGTGGTGAATTTGTGCACAATTTACATTATAATGCAAAGCATATATTCGGCACAAATGTAACAAAACTGTAGGTAAAAAATAACTGACTTTTAAAAAACAATGCTAGTACATTTGTCCTTTAATATATTAATACATGCATATTACAAGTAACTGTGTATCAGCATTACGCATATTTAGCTTGAATTTGATACAATACATAACTGCCCCTTTACTAATTGACTATTTGCCGCATTGCCGTGTAAATATACAGTTTAGTAAATAAGCAGAATTATCTTGGTGACAGTACGGATGATTGGTACCGATGCATGGCAAATTTACTAAATAGCACCCTAGGTGGGTCTATCTGTACATACTGGCATTAATGGCTATGATACCCAGTGATATCTCAGTTGGTACTTCCTATTGATTTCAGCAGTACAAAGGGACACCATACAGTAGCACATGCCTCTGTTGCAGATATAGCAAACAGACCACAAACTGTTGTGAACTATGTTGAACAGCTATAGTAGCTGAAGGCAAGATTGGATGCCCAATAGCATCATTCAGGATTCAATTTCCTCTCTCTAACAGATGCAGCTCTGACTCTCTGCTTGCCATTCCGATTTTGCACATATTCCCTCTATTTGTCTTTGCCAGTTAATAAGATTTGCTTGTGTTTTGATTCTTCCTATCACCAGATATTTTATCTGTGGCCTGTCACCTGCTCTTTATTCTGATTTCCCTCGCCCTGTTAGCACATCACAATCCCCTAGGCGCTCTGCACCTGTCACTCTGTGTGGCACATACCATCTTCAGTCTTATCCAGCACATTGAGAATATCAGCCAAGTCTAGTGACAGCTCATCTGGCTCCTGGGAAACATATGGATGGACACACTGGACCTGAGGGCAGTCTGAAAGGAAACATAGCAATAAAATATTATGAAATATTTAAAATTAGGATGAAAGAATGGTGAATTTGGTGAGTGCTGTGCTGCAGAGATGCTTGTGTATGCAGCAAGTACAGTATACATACATTAACTCCCACAAGGTAGGCAAGCCTAAGGGTAGAAATTTATTACACTCGGAAAGACCGCTCTTGGTTTTTCAGAGTTTATTGTGCAAGATCTTGCAGTGTTTCCACGTTTTTTCTATCTTGATTTTTTTGATAGAAAGTTAGCCATACTTTACATTAGTAGTATGGCTACCTTTCTATCAAAAAATATAAAAATATTGAGATTGAAAAAATTTATGCAGTAAACTCGGAAAGATCGCAATTTTTATAAATTTCACCTTAAGTCATTGATCTGATCCAGCGAAAAATTGTTAGAACATAAACAGTGTAACTCCAGATTTAGCTAGCAATCCTAAAAATAAAATCTGGCCTAAAATATGTCTAGATAGTTTTCTGTAGTGGAGTAAACAAATTGTTGGCTATGGGTCCTATGAAAGCATTAACATTATAAGTATATGCTAGTTATATTTTGTGACAGAAATTAGGGGGACCCATCGCTCATTACTGCAGCTGATATAAAGTTTAAATTGAATTGTATCAGAGAGAAAAAAAAACAAAAAAAAAACAGCAGGACTTACCCAGAAGCTTAGTAGTGATAGATACAAACTTGCTTCTACGATTTGGCACCAGTGAAGTCATCCAGCGCTTCATCTCGCTTCTGCAAAAGTCAAACATTTTACCACATAAGAAGTATTACAAAATTATTAGCAATCATTATTCTTGAAAACTTTCGGCAAGCATGAGTCTAATCATATTGAAATTGTGGGTCAAATCATTGCCATGTATCTATTGTGCTTTAGTTATCCTGGCCTAGGAAGGTTGTAAGATCTCCTACATTGTGTGGATGGATGAAGCAATTCAAATTCCATGGACTGAAAACATTAGTGTACTGGGCAGACAGTACTCACTGGGAGGTTGCTTTTAGCATATAGGTGAACTCCCTTTCATGTGCATTTTCCAGAAGCTTTAAGATGAAGACATTGGCCAGGGACTGGCCTTGGTCCTCCAGCTCCTCTACGCGCAGAAGTCCACGAGTAGCTACATCAAACACCTGGTATCGTTCCCTGGAAATAGACAATGCAACAGACAGAAAGGCTTGTTTAAATGGATTATTTACCACAGAAAAGATGGGGTTTCAGAGGTGACAAATATCTACAAAAATCTTCAGGGGAAGTACAAAGATATAGGGGGTAATTCACTAAGTTCCGAAGTGAGCTGCGTACTGTTCGCCTCACTTCGGAGTTAC